>BQNB010036760.1:6640-49901 GCA_026074375.1 Tanacetum coccineum | reverse complement strand
TAGTGTATGGGCTATCTGCTACTCCAACTCCCAAGTGGGAGCTGTTGGTTTATGTTAGTTGGATACGCGATACACAACTAGAGAGATAATTGTGATAACACTAAAACACTAATTTGAGTCTTATCATAATTAGGGTTTAAAGGCTTTATAAACC
The DNA here is from genome assembly GCA_026074375.1 of Tanacetum coccineum. NCBI lineage: Eukaryota > Viridiplantae > Streptophyta > Magnoliopsida > Asterales > Asteraceae > Tanacetum > Tanacetum coccineum. Next base: position 49,747 of record BQNB010036760.1, on the reverse strand, counting down.
TTCATCCCCTCACTCATTTGTTGAGTACATCATATCCCACATCACACAAATCTCTGCCTTTCCTTCTCCTCTCCAAAACAGCCGAATCAAAAACCCTAATCATAACAGTTGTGTAATTCGGTTGGTACTAAAACAGCCTCCTATTTCGGTTGATTGTGATTGGGTTATTCCGTTAGAGATTCGAACCCAAGATCACTTCCAGAGGCTTTATAGTATTGGTTTACATATTGTCAAGGTGTGACAATCGTCGGATTCAAGCTAGGGGTCGTGGATCTCTATTTCGGTTGTACTGTAGCAAAGGCATAACCGAATTCGGTTCAACCCTTATTGGTTCTTTCTGTAATTCGGTTCTAATACTTGTGAGGGTTTTGGGATCGATTTTCAGTGGGTTTTGGAAACAAGAGTTGTATTGGGTATACGTGAGGTTTGGACTAGCATCCGGGTGTGCTTGTTTAACGTGTTTGTGTGAGCACTCGTAGAGGTGGCCATTTAGTCACTAGTTTCATTCTTGGTTTCTTTGATTTGCTGGTGACAACGAGGGTATGTTCCTATTTAATTTACATGTCCTTTAAATGTGTTTTATAGTATGTTGATTATTTGTACTAGACTAGATCTATCCGCTGCGTACTCGTAAGAGTTAATGGTTAACTTGATTGTTAAATTCCAACACTTGCCATGATCTTAAATAATGGGCTGTTCTTTAAGCAAAATGTTTGTCTTGAATGTATTTCAAGTCTATTTCTATCATGTTCCTGTATTACGTGATTGCGAAAATATGTAACCAATGGCATTCCATCGTATTTTTAAAAGGAGTACATTTAAAAGAAGTTGTGATTACTTATGACCAAGTACATTTTAAGAAACTCGTGAGTGTATGTATATTGAAAAGAATAAAGCGTTGTCATAACCAAAACCGTGTGATATAGTTAGAAATGAAAAGAATTAAAAGCTAGCCTAACATTCTGGTGATTCGTTTTGGAATGGGTGGCTGCACCAGTGGCCGCGCGTTGGACATGCAAACGGCTAAAAATGAACCATCGCGTCCATTTTATTCACCAGCCATTGATTACTTGCCGTGCACAAGCCCACTTTGCCTATTCATGCTAATTTGGTCAATTGTCAACATTGGCACCCCACTTTGTGTTTATTTACTTTTGTACCAGTTTTGGCATGTCTCGTTAATTTTTTGGTAATATAAGCTTAAGTTGAATGGTCAAATGGTTAATGGTAACTCTATATACTAATTATGGTTTTACAAAAAAAAATGATATATAATTCTACATTTTCCTTCTATATATCATCATGTTATTGGTGCATGTAGAGTTGATGAAAGAGAAAAGGTAAATTTTATTTGTCATATTTATGTGTGCGTAGGAGTATAAGCAGAAAGAAATTGTAGAGGATATAACAATACTAAAATATACACGTAATGACGATCTTGAACATGTATTTTGGGGGGCCGAATTATTTTAGACATACCAAAATAAAAAATTAGATAATAACTTTTAGATGGAAAGAGTGATATTTATAATATTTGTCACAACCTTTGGAAGGGGGGGGGGGGGGGGGGGGTTCGAGACCCTCCCCTGCCCCTATTAAGATCCGCCATTGTATACACGACTCATTTGTAGAAAAAGTATTGCTATATCCTTTTAGATTCTTTTAACTTTTCCTCATGCATAGTAATTAGTATTAAACTTTTAACAATCACTTATAAATTTTTAACTACTATATGAACATAACTTATAAGATAATTTACGATTAGCTTATTGGTTGGATACGTATGATCCTTTTCGTTATTCATTAAGATGTGTGTTAACTTTCAGTTACCAATATAATTTTAACGTGAAGAAAACTTTTCAACGTATTTCTCACATTTGGAAAATAATTTAACAAGATACATGAAGAACTACTTTTTTCTGACATATTATAATACTGCATTTTTGCGCGATTCTTACATTAAATCCTAAATAAATACAGACTTTCAAGCTGTACAAAGTTTCAGAACTTTCCATTGATCAAATGTCAATTTTACCTAATAATTTTTTTAAAATTAACACTACTTAGTTTGAGACTAGGGCTCACCATAACGGATCACAGATCGGACCAGGTCAAACCTATTTCGGTCCGATCCTCGATGTACACTTTACGTACAACCAATCATTATGCCTATTTAGATCGGATCGACCGAAGAATCGGACCAGATCGACCCGGATCAGACCAAACACATTCTGTCCGGGGTTTTGAGCTAAATCAGTCTTGATCTGGTCCAGTCCAGGTTTTAGACCGTGATCAGCAAACCAAAATAATAATACAAAGTTACAAACATATATTTTGTAAACATAAAAAAAAAGTTAAAAAAAGAGCTTATGCAAGTGGCATTTGGGTAAATAAGAAAAACAAAACATGGGTATTTCTGGAACAACACCTACCCAGCAAATTTCACAGTGAGTCCATCATCTTCATTTTAGCAAAGCACCACTCCCATTTCTTTCATTCATCACCGCTCCCAAAACCAATCACACACACACACACACACACACACACACTAAAAACACACACTAATAAAAAAAACACACACAATAACAATAAAAACAATCAGACATGTGGCGGAGCGTGTCACGTGGCCTACACATTCCTTCCCGGAGATCCACTTCCGACGTCACACACCGCTTCTTCTCATCTCAATCGGTAACCTATTTTTTATCATTTTTTTAATCCTTTTATTATTTTATATAAATTCGAATCAATTAAAAATTAGGTCATATATTAAATTAATCCGATCTACAGTATTAGCCTATTCCTATTCAAATCCTTTATTACTGATAGTTTGTAATTCATTTTAGACTTTGCATGATTAATTGAAAATATAAATTTATTATTAGGATTTTGGGATTTAGTTTGTGTGTGTTTGTGTTTGGATGTAACAGAATGCGGCAAGACCGGCGTATACGATAGTTGATCATACGTATGATGCGGTTGTCGTTGGAGCAGGAGGTGCTGGTTTACGAGCTGCCATAGGTTTATCTGAGCATGGATTTAATACTGCTTGTATTACTAAGCTGTTTCCTACTCGGTCGCATACCGTTGCTGCTCAGGTTCGTGGTTGTTTTTTGAACTCTTTTGTTGTGTTTCTTTAATTTTGATGAATTGTTGAAAAGTATACGGAGCTGTATAGATTATAGGTTCCGTGTAATTGTATTGGTTTACTGATGTACTGTAATCGACTTTATTTAGTTACAAATTAGATGACGGTGTTTGTTTAATCTTATTTTTGGGCTTATGAGCTTACTAATATCAGCTTATATTTCATAAGCCCAAATTTTCTGGCTTATTTTGAAACTGATCGGCCTATGTTAGCTTGTTATATCATAATAAGCTTGTATAAGCCCTTAAGTTTGAAAATAAGCCTGAAAATTGATCTTATGAAATATACGCAGAAATGAAATATGCTCATAAGCACTGAAATTAGCTGAAACAAAGGCGTTGTTTGTTTAAGCTTATATAACGGGCTTATGGCTTATTTGGTTTTCGGCTTATGTTATGTAAGTTCATTTTTTGTGGCTCATTTTTGAAACTTTTTGGCTTATATAAGCTTATCATGTCATAATAAGCTTATATAAGCCGAAAAATTTTAATAAGCCGGCTTATGGCTTATTTGGTTTTGGGCTTATGTTTCATAAGCTCACTTTTTGTGGCTTATTTTGAAACTTTTCGGCTTATATAAGTTTATAATAAGCCACAAAAAGCGAGCTTATGAAACATAAGCCCAAAACTAACTAAGCCATAAGCCGGCTATATAAGCTGAAACAAATACCAACACTTTTTCTTCAAGGGTAGATGTATATTTCATGATGTTAAAGATCTATATTAAATGGAAACATGATAGACGACTGTTACGAACTGGATGTATTGTAACTATACCAAACGTTAAAGTTTTATTTAATGTGCTAAGTGATATAATCGAAGAGACGGAGACTACTTTTACATCGAGACTCAAGGGCATTTTTTCTTTAACCGGTTATAAGTAGATGATATACATAAGGACCATAATCTATTTTCTTTCACTTTCTTTTCAAAATATACAGTATAATATAGAAAACGAGTCATTTCTAAAACTTTAACAGTTGCGCTAACCTCTATTGGCTCTTGGGTAAAGGTCTTGGCCGTTCAAAGTGTGATTTAATTGTGGTAAAATAACAAGTTTAAATTTTTGAATAATTTGGTTTTAAGATTTTAATAAGTTATAAAATCCCACTTCTAAGTGCTTGTCCTGTTACAGACACATGTTTTTGTTATTTTTAGTTGCTCTTTTTATGTGATCAAGTTAATTTATATGTCTTGACGTGTCGGCATATCGTAATCGTAAGTATGTTTATTTTGTTATAAAAGCTCAATTGAGTTGCATCTCTAATAAAATGCAGGGTGGTATAAATGCTGCATTAGGAAATATGACTGAGGATGACTGGAGGTGGCACATGTATGACACAGTTAAGGGAAGCGATTGGCTAGGTACATCCTTTTACAAGTTGTCTATTGACTGATCAAAGTAGTGAACTAGAATTTACCTGTATTAGTGTTGATACGATTCAGACAGCGCGTTTTCCTGCTTTTTAACATCAATTTCTGTTCCATCTTAAATTATATAACTATGGCTAGAGACCTGTTGGTCCTTTTTCTTATCATAACACATGTTATCCATTTCTATAGGTGACCAGGATGCTATCCAGTATATGTGCAGAGAAGCACCAAAAGCAGTTATTGAGCTTGAAAATTATGGTTTACCATTTTCTAGAACTGACGAGGGAAAGATTTACCAACGTGCGTTTGGTGGTCAGAGTCTCGACTTTGGCAAAGGTTGATATGATGGCTCTTTACCGATCATATGAGTTGTAATGTTAAGCGAAACCAATTTTTTACTTTCATCATGTTCTTTTATAGGGGGGCAAGCTTATCGCTGCGCGTGTGCTGCTGATAGAACTGGACATGCATTGTTGCATACATTGTATGGCCAGGCCATGAAACATAACACACAATTCTTTGTGGAATATTTTGCTTTGGATCTTATCATGGGTAGTGATGGTATGTTAAACATTCTATTCTCTTATAATATTTGATTATATTCAATATTAAGAGTGCAATCATATGCTGGAAGGCTGGAAATACAGGATATCATGCACGTATAAGTTATAAATACATGGTGGTTAGACATGCTATAGTAGCTAGCAGATATTTTGAAAGAGAAAGTGGGAATGTTTTGTTCAACTGCTACGATTTTTTATATAGTTTATCTGATATTTATACTTAATGCAGCTCTACATGACAAGACTGGGTTTTTTACCATTGACATCCATCTTTCTTCTAGGAGATACAATCTTTACCTGCTTACTATACCAATGAGCATGAAATAACAAACAATTGCTTCTACAACTTTACCGAATATTGTTCTTTTTGCCTATTTTTGATATTATCAATAAACATCTTCTAAGGGATGTAGATTTATTGTTCTATCTATATATGTACAGGCTAGGAAGTATTAAGCTAACTTGTTTTCTGCTTTGGTATTGCTGTTTATATATGCCTAAAAGCAGTTTAATAATACAAGTGATTTATCAGGTAGCTGCCAAGGTGTTATTGCACTGAACATGGAAGATGGGACATTACATCGATTCCGTTCTTCATCAACAATTTTGGCAACTGGGGTGAGTTTTACTAGTTAAGCTTAAATTTATCTCTAAGTGGACCATCTTATTATTATGATGTTATCTTATCCCATTTTATTTTGTTCACAGGGTTATGGTAGAGCATATTTCTCAGCAACCTCTGCCCATACTTGCACAGGAGATGGAAATGCTATGGTTGCACGTGCAGGCCTTCCTCTTGAGGTATACAGTATACTAAATCATATTTCATTATTCATTCATTCCTATGGATATCTGTTACATTTCGGTATAATCAGTACTTTTTCTGTGGCTTACCGTTTTCAGGATCTTGAGTTTGTACAATTTCATCCAACTGGTATCTATGGTGCTGGGTGCCTCATTACTGAAGGTTAGTGTACTTTTGTTGTGAGTGATTCTAATAAATATATTGAAGATAGTTATAACCTGTTTCATCATATGCTTTGTATAGGGTCGCGTGGTGAAGGTGGAATTTTAAGAAACAGTGAAGGTGAAAGGTTTATGGAACGTTATGCTCCTACGGCAAAGGATCTTGCGTCAAGAGATGTCGTTTCAAGGTCCATGACCATGGAAATCCGAGAAGGTCGTGGTGTAGGTATGTTTTCATGACCAACCTTTGTAATATTTCAAAAGAATTTTGTAGATGATAAATAAACTAATCATGATTATAAAAATTTCTTTTTAAATAACAATCTGTTTCAGAAACAATTTAGCTAAGTATTGATTTGGTTTATCCTTTTTTTTAGCTATGTTTTTAAGTTTAACCTGCTCGACCCAATAGCAGACCATTTTCACACAAATGGGTTTGAATGGCTACCATTATAGATATCGAGTGGAAAAATATCAAATAAATCATAAGCCCGGCCATCCTTGCTTTAATTTTAATCACCTTCTTTAACACATACACATTTAGCCGACAATGAAACCATAAATGATAGATGACATACAATTCTGCTTTTATTATATGTGGTTAACCTTTCTTCCTTTCAATAGGACCAATGAAGGACCATATTTATCTACACTTGAATCACCTTCCACCAAATGTTCTCAAGGAGAGGCTTCCTGGAATCTCTGAAACTGCTGCCATCTTTGCCGGTGTTGATGTTACAAAGGAGCCAATTCCAGTTTTGCCTACTGTTCATTACAATATGGGTGGAATCCCAACAAATTACCATGGAGAGGTAATTCCTAATATGTTATGACTTATGAACAACTTTTTGTGGCGAGATGGGAAGATTGGGTGGGGGTGGTTAATGGGATAACACAAGCTTGGGTTTTAATGGGTCATTTTGTGCATTGTTTGATCTTTTATTATAGATAATAATTGCGAGAATCACCGGTGAAACTTGACCGAGAACCAAAACCGATCTGAATTTGTAGGGGTAAATCAGGTAATACTCACATGACCGAGAACCAAAACCGAACTGAATTTGTCAAAACCAAACCGAACCGAATTAAATTTTTGGTTTGGATATGGTTTTGGCAAAATGTAAACCGAAGTGAACCGAAAAGCGGATTCACATGAATATATATATATATTATAAATAAAAGACCATTAAAACTCTTTCCTAGTATAAATATAACATTTTTTAAGCTTGAATTTTATTTTATTTTTGCTAAAAATCTATATAATTAAATGAAAAAAATACATAAATTATGTAATTTGGGTTTTTTTGGGTCAACCCGAAAACTGAACCGAATTCAAATTTGGTTTTCGGTTCAGTTTAATCCAATCTAAATTTGATTCGATTTTCGGTTTACCCACAAAAAAAATAACCGAACTAACCTAACCGAATAAACCAAACAACCCGATAACCAACCGAACCGATGAACACCCTATTCCTTTTTGCGTTTTAGCAACGGAGTATATTTAAATTTGTTTGAGATAAAATACTGCCTAAATCGACTCGTAACCCAATTATAACTCTATAGTAGATGAGTCAGAAGTTGGTACAAGTGCCATCGTAAGAGGTTTATATGTTAACCACCAGTTTTTTTATCGAAGGTTGTTAACAAAAAAGGTGATGATCCTGATGCAATTGTTCCTGGACTCTTCGCTGCTGGAGAGGCAGCCTGTGCCTCCGTTCATGGTGCAAATCGGCTTGGTGCAAATTCTCTTCTTGACATTGTTGTTTTTGGCCGAGCCTGTGCTAATAGAGTTGCAGAGACGTATAAGCCAGGTAAAGATGTCTTGCATGATCTTTTTATATAAGTTGTAAAATTAGTGAAGCATTATATGGCCTCACATTGCTGATATACAGGTCAGCAACAAAAGGCATTACGAAATGATGCGGGAGAGAAGACTATTGCATGGTTAGACAAGATCAGGAATGCAAATGGTTCTCTTCATACCTCACAGATTAGATTGAATATGCAGCGTATTATGCAAAATAATGCTGCTGTGTTTCGAACACAGGAGACGTTAGAAGAAGGTACACCAGAAAAGCAAGCAAAAGAAAAAGAGATTTATCTTCTTTTAGAACCACATATTTTTTTAAATAATTAAATATTTTTTTTGATAGACGAGCAGCAAACCATTGTAGAAATAACCTATTATTCCCTCTTATCTATATTGGCTAACTATTGGGTGTTTTAGGTTGCGATTTGATTGATAAAGCATGGGAGAGCTATCACGATGTTAATTTGAAAGACCGAAGCTTGATATGGTAATTGATATCTTGATTTTAGGTTTTTCATTGAAGTACTCTGTTTATAGAGAGCTAACTAACTGAAAATATATTACAGGAATTCGGACTTGCTAGAGACCATAGAGTTGGAAAACCTCTTGATTAATGCATGTATAACCATGCATTCAGCTGAAGCTAGGAAAGAAAGCAGAGGAGCTCATGCCCGTGAAGATTTCACGGTTTGTTGGATTCACAATTATTTATCAAGTTGGTTCTTTTAACATCTTTTTTCTCATATCAATGAAAATGTATGCTTTTGCAGAAAAGAGATGATGAGAAATGGATGAAACACACACTTGGGTACATCTCTTTCTCTCTCCCTCCCTCTATCTTGTATGCATGTGCACAAACACATTTCACATATGCATATATAATAGCTGTTAATGTGCACAATTTGTATCCACTTATATGCTTATGCTGTCATACCTCTGCATTTACGTGTGTGATGCTTAATAGGAATCAGATGATAGTTTATTCATATTGGTGACAGTTGTTAAGTCATTTAAATTTAAAACATGTTTACAAATAAACTGAATGTAGCTCAGCTTCATACATTGTATTATAGAGTATTAATTAGCAAAAATGTGTAGATACGTTTAACACGTGTACACGCACATACTAGGTGTTGGTTTATGTATTAGTCCGTAACTAGTTATGGAATGGGTCTAGTTTATGAGTTTGAGATGTGAAACTGGTAATGATTTATGGTATAGGCAATCTTCAATATTTTATTTATTAGTATATAATTATCTTAATAATATGCAGATACTGGGAGAACGAGAAGGTCCGACTAGACTACAGGCCTGTTCACATGAATACACTTGATGACGAGGTTGAGACTTTCCCACCGAAGGCTCGAGTATATTAAATGCCATCTCACAATAACTTGCTCCTTTGCTTTGTGAGGTTACCAATACCAAAAATTGTTATGAACTGCCAAATTTTGTTAATAAGTTGCTTTCATCATTTGATGCAACCCCAAAAACCCTGCACATAGGCTGTCCTTGCAAAAACTCAGAATGTAGTTTCTGTTTGTTTTGTTGTTTTTAGACTTAGAAATTAATGGTTTGTATTTTGAATTATAACTTGAGCTTATTGCTTCGACTTGTTATGGATCGACCGACCGTATCCTGATTAACAATAAGATTGGAGTTCATGAAAGTTTAATCATCATCTCTATATCTTCTCTTCACCTCAGCTTCCAAAAGGTGGTAGATTGTATTGAAAGAATACCAACAGCTGTTTTCATAATAATATAAGTAGGCCGTAGATAAAAATTGCTATTCCATTAAAAATATACAAAAACTTAAAGATTAGCATAAACAAAATGAGGCGACAGCAGGGACCTGTTATGAGACACTAGAAAGAACAAATACGCCAACCCCTCGCCGCCCCGCCGGGCGCACCCCCCCCTCCCCCGCTCCCCCCCCCCCCCCCCCCCCTCTTATGCTTACACGTTTTGACAATCTGTTAAAATATGATAAAAAAATAAAAATCAAAGTTCCAAAGATATTTTTTTCTATCGAAAGGTGTAGATATTATCTATTTACCTTCAGCATAACAATGCCATGTGTCAAATTCCTATTTACCCAGCATTTAGAGACGTGTCAACATCTACAAAACACGTGTAAACATACACACATATTCATCTCTACCTGTAACCTTAACAAGTATGTATTAGTTTCAAAAACCTCAAACAAGACAGATATGTTCAGTTGCACCATAAGATCACTTTCAATACAGTACAAACCAGCTGTTTCTACACTCTTTGCCACGTCAAATACCTTAAAAGGAAAAGTATCTCCGGCCATCGGAAGTGTGAGGTTCCAGCAAGCGACTGCCGGGAAAGAAGAGCCTGATCGGGACATGGATAAGAATAAAGAAGCTGAGGAAGCACAAAAGAAAGGGTAGTATATATGTTTTAGCTACTTATCTCTTCATCATGTGCTATATATGATCAAATTTTGTTGCTTTAAGTATCAACTATATATAATATGCTAGTTAACCTAAGGCCCTGTGACTTAGCGTATGCAATCATCACATGTTGTGTGTCTGATTTTTTATCGAAGGTTATGGGTTCGAGTCTTGTTTTGTAAACTGGTGATGTACATATTGTGACTTTGGGGGATAAACAGTAGTTGACTTGAGAATTTTTTTTGATACTACTTGACTACATGAGCGAAGTAGCAAGTGATGTATAGGTCTCTAGATAATTTGTTCTAGAAATAGTAACGCAAATAGCCAGTATTGGTCTAATTAATGATCTTAAAGTCGTATTTATGTATTTGTACTGATTCATGCTTGTTATAGTGGAGTAGTTTTTTAGCACATAGATGCACTAAAAATCATGTATATATATGCTTAGATACAATATGTTAAAACGACATACGCTAATTTCCCCAAAATATCCAAAATGAAATCGGTGATTTATTAGTGTCATGACTTACACTAGCAAGTTAATAACATACAAGTCGATGTAATTCTGAAATCCGATCATTCTTGTGAGTAGCTATATATACGCCTTTTTTTTTGGCTCTAGCAAGTGTTTCTAACTTCCTATGATCTATTTCTTGAATAAGAACGTAGTCTTATACTACTAATTGATGCGTGTCTATTTTGGGTGGAATAATAGGGATGTGATGTCACACTCCTTTGGTGAAGGATACGCAACTAGATCAGATGAAGAAGGCTTCGGAGGAATATATGGAGGCAACCAGTCACTTTCTCGTGAGGACGCAGACAAAGTAGTCCATGGCAACTCTCCTGGTAGATATTCTTAAACTCAACTTCATTTAATCTATTTTTTGTTTAGATTACATCTAACAAGTGATGAATATTATGATTTTGAAGATTATGACAAGTCGCAAGGAAGCGAGGTCAAGGAGAAGGAAAAAGGTCGAAACCAGACCTAGGCCAACTCTTGAATGCCGGCCTGGTACCCGTGACCAAATGCTAGTAAGACTATTGTGTTTTTATTAAGTCTGTAATATGTATGTTTGTGATCCAATTGTGGGAGCTAGAATGGAATCAGATACTTTTAATCAATGTTGTAGTGGAGTAATTTCGATTTTGCATAGATTCTCACTTGTAATGCAAAAAATCTTGAATAATTTGACGGATGAGTCGACCTGTGCGTACACGTTATATGATTACTAAACACAATGCTAAGACCTCGTGTAAAACATCGAGCCCTGTCACGTGAATTATAAATGGTATTGTTGAAGCATAATTTGGTTGGGCTCGTCTTGACGAGTCTCATGGTGCCGTTCGTCGTCTTCCCGAGTCTTAAATAGTGCTACACACAAAGAAGAACCGGTTAGAAGGGGACCCGAGGCCGGAGCCTCGGGATCCACCCCCCGACGGTCAAGTCAGAGTAGTATAAGCATATAGTAAAAATGTGGTAGAGAATAAGGATGATCCTACCTCTGTATATATATAGTGTATGGATTAGGGTTACGTAGGATGTGGGTCACCCTTTTATCGGGTTCAGCCCATTCCTGACTATACGCCAACATGTCCCCCAGTCTAGTATGATATGGTTTTTAATCATGTTATGCTAGACTTATGCTTTGTCTAGAGGTATCTTCATTTTGAACCATACGCCGCTATTTGTGCTCGGATGCTTGGTTTCTCGTGTTTGGACGGTAAAAACCCTGTAAAAAAATATGTTTTCTGCTAGCCGGGGTAGCACTAGCTTTGGCATGGTACCATTCTTGTTCATCTCTCTAACAAGAGGATGATGAGAATGATTTATAATGGTAAAGGCGGATCCCACGTATTGCATGATGAAATGGGTAAATTTATACCCCTTATAATCGCTTATGGCGCGAACAATAGTGCGAATATTGCATTCGTCTTAAGGTCGGCGGAAAATGTATTTATGCGGCTGGGTTAATTGTTAGATTACTCATAATGCGAATATGGCATTCGTCTTACGGCCGACGGAGGACGTACTTTCGTGGCTGAGTTAATTATTAGGTTACCTATCCTGATGCGAATATGGCATTCGACTTACGGCCGACGGGGGGTTAATTATTAGGTTACCCATCCTGATGCGAATATGGGACGGAGGACGTACTTCCGTGGCTGGGTTAATGATTAGGTTACCCATCCTAATGCGAATATGGCATTCGACTTACGGCCGACGAAAGACGTACTTCCGTGGCCGGGTAATGCGAATATGGCATTCGACTTACGGCCGACGGAAGACGTACTTCTGTGGCCGGGTAATGCGAATATGGCATTCGACTTACGGCCGACGGAAGACGTACTTCCGTGGCCGGGTAATGCGAATATGGCATTCGACTTAGTACCGGACTTGCAATGCCTCTTACGTACTTGGTGCGAATATGGCATTCGTCTTAGTATTGGGCTTGCAACGCCTCTTACATATGTTCTATATCCGGAGATACTTACGTGGCATGCACGAAGATAATTATAATGGTATCGTTATACCCCTATAGCCCCCCAAGTTTAATGGTGCTATGTTCTATTAGTAGTATTAAACTTACAAAGTATCAAAAAAACATGAATAATTTTAGCACTTACCTTAACAGGCCGTGGCCCGCGTAACACGGATCTTACTAAAAAGGTGGCTCCACCATATGTGATATAACTAACCGTGGTATTGTTTAGTACTACTAATTAGTAGTATTGAATTCATACAAGGATGTTAATTAATACTACTTCATTTATTAACAAATGTATTGTGCGTATGGATATAAAACACAAGGTGCTTGTTTATTTATTATGTCCCGACTTCGGGAATCTAATTCCGTACATCAACAGGAATGTAGCGGATTAAAAGTAATATGAGTTGACTAATAATAGTCATACGTCTATATAAAAGATGGTGTATAACAAATTGTGCATGTTTATGCAAGTAAGCCTTGCCCGCCGCACATCTCCGCAAGTGCTAATTACATATAGACATACGTGGATTGCATATATCCACAAATGTTTGATTATAATTTGGTATCCTAGTCGCTTTATTCTTAATGTTCCATGAAAACGACAAAGGAACGGTCATGTGTAATGACGAAATAAATCTGTGATTTGAGAGCGGTCAAGCTCTGACGAAGCCTAGAAACTGTGCATGCTAACAGTGGTTCCGCAGTGCACATGGTGCTTCTCATTATGAATTAAACTTGCATGTATTTTACATACTCGTAAAATTAAATTAGCCGTAGCCAAAGTTACATTTGATCAAGTTTTATATGTCCATTTCAAAAATGAAATAAGAATTTAAAATATCATTCGATAAACGGACTAAGATTGTGGTATATATGCACAGAGACATTTTTCTTTATTTGTTATGTAAGTAGATTTACTCACACGTGACTTGACTTATTAGTAAAATTAATGTAATATCAGAAGTTACATATACGAACATGCATAGACGAAACTTGGGTAAATTTATTAGGAGGGCCGAATGCTATATACATTAATTTGGGAAGACCAAAGTTGCATTTCCTTTAAGCAAATATACGTAAAACCTCAAAGTTTTGGGAGGGCCGTGACCCTTCCCGGTCTCCACTAAGGTCCGTCCATGCGAACATGTCTTAAAAACCGTAAGGTTCTGCATTGTTTTAGCTTTATAGTTTATGCCAAGAAGTAATGCAAGTTTATGAATTGTGCTTGCAAAATCTTGAAACTTCCGTTGACCGGTGAGCATACATTGATTTAAAAAATATTGGCAGATTGTTAAACAACCACAATGGTATGGCTACAAGGATGAAAGAGCGAATATCCGCTTTGTTGGGAACCAAAGCTCGTAGGATGTGCCATGCGTGCAGGTGTTCCGCGGCTCATGATGCTGGCCGCTTATGAATTAGTTTTTCCATATATCATTATGTATCCGTAAAACTGAGCACCCAAGGTCTGACGTGCAGAGTGTCACGGAAGGACGGAGTTTATGACCGCGGATATCAAAAAGGAAAATATGTCCGGACGTGCGGAGTATCGCGGAAGGACGGGGCCTATGACCGCGGACATCAAAAAGGAAAATATGACCGGACAAAAGCATAGATAATTGCAAATAAGGGATAAATATGCAAAATAATATCTGCTAAATCATTTTATACGACATATCTTTGTATGCGACGTTTACAAAGTCATGGCTTAATCCAAAAATTATATTGTTTCCTTTTGAAACAATATTCGTTTTATTTTCAAATGAATATCAAATAAGGTCAATACCAACCACTCTTCATCCACGTCCACGATCACCACACAACACTCAGCTCCAGTTGCATTGCGACATGTTTTTTGGAGGACGGAGCGGACCAGAAATAAGGAGGCGGGCCTGACATCCTATAAGGAGGTCGGGACGCGACATGTTATAAGGAATATAATCAGGTGTTGCCTACGTATAATAGTAGCAAGTGTACGCGCAAGATGGTGTAGTACAAAGATTTTTTATGTTCATGTCATAAATCATAAAATATTTGTAAATATTTATAAGTAAATATGTGGCGTGCACATCTTCGCATATATTGCGTAATATAGTTACAAAGTGTGTCAGGCTAGATTAAATTTCCACGTGATATGTACCATGGGAATAAAACCTTTATGCAATGTGCATATCTATGAATGTGATATTATTGGTTTAATATTTCTCTTCTCGTTCATGTTCAACCAACAATGAGAAACAACAGCGGCACAGACCAAGCACAAACACAAAATAAATCAGTAGATTTCGAAAGGTGCGGCTCGGATGAAGGTTCATTACGTTAGGGACCGGAGCCTATAAAATGGCAAATTGCAGATATCGGTTCCGCAGCTCTCATGGCGTCCATATCCAAAGAACGGATTGGAAATAAGTGATAGCGGCTCTCTTGCCTTGCAGGTTTTAGTCCGGTAGCTTGTGACCGCGTATACCAAAAAGGAAAATATGTCCGGACACGGAAGGACGGAGCCTATGACCGCGTATACAAAAAAGGAAAATATGTCCGGACACGGAAGGACGGAGCCTATGACCGCGGATACAAAAAAGGAAAACATGTTCGGACGTGCATAGATAAATACACAAATAAGGGATAAATATGCAAATAAGAGATAAATATCCTCACCCCCATATCGATCACGTAATCTTTTCAAACAAGGGATAAATATGCAAAACAATATTGTTGAAAACTCAGTTATATGGCATGCCGTTTTATGCGACGTTTTTACAAGTTCTAGGGGCCGCGACATAATTTTTGGGAGCGGACCATTAATCACAAAAAAGCTGGGTCGCGACATAAGTTTGGTACGGGACTCGAAATATAAGAAGCTGGGCCGCGACATAATTTTTTTTGGAAGGGGAACCATAAAAAATATAAAAGAAGCCGGGCCGCGACATAATTATAAAGAGGTTGGGCCGCGACACATTATTAAGAGGTCGGACCGACCCATGACGAATACATTATATCACACATTACATATCATGCCTAGCCTTTCGCATTATATTTCCATCTGGAAAGTATGAGTAATGATATTGAACTGTATCCAATGACTACTTTGTACCGGCTAGTGTTAAAGGCATGCAATGAAAAATATGCAGTGAAGCTGCAAGATCTCTATTTAATGTATGTGGTCACAGTTTTCCATTGACGGCCGACTCGACATTGGTCGGGCCGCGCAGTAAATAATTTTTTTTAGCGGACCATAAATATGACAAAGCCAGGTCGACCCATGACGGAAGTCGGGCTCACGGGCAAAAAATATAAGAGTCCTTTTAAAATAATCTTTGCAAAATAATGTTTGCATAATAATATTTACGAGTAAGGGATAATTGCAAATAAGGAAAAAGATATGGATAAAATCTTTTTATTAAATTAAAAAAAATATTGGTAATATCTTGTTACCAATTTAAAAAGATATGTAGAATATCTTTATCAAATTAAAAAGGAAAGATAATAGGGGTCGGTGCCAATGGCGACTTTGTACCGAAAAGCAGACGTACAAAACAGGTGTCACTTCAAAGTTACGAGTGAAAAACAAAATAAAGTTACGAAAACTTCAAAGAATAGAAGATGTTTATTAACTACAAACAAGTGCTTTAAAAGTGATATTAAAATCACATGATGTTTATTGATTTGGTAAATCAAGTTTTACGCATGGCAAGATGCAATGAGTGAAAAACAAAAATACAAAGGTTTTAGAGTTACCGACTTTAGAAACCGATTTTTGCTTTTCGGTAATATGAGAACACGAAACATAGTTTATTCGGTGTCTCACGGATGGCGCCAACTTGTTGAAGCATAATTTGGTTGGGCTGGTCTTGACGAGTCTCATGGTGCCGTTCGTCGTCTTCCCGAGCCTTGAATAGTGCTACACACAAAGAAGAACCGGTTAGAAGGGGACCCGAGGCCGGAGCCCCGGGATCTACCATCCGACGGTCAAGTCAGAGTAGTATAAGCATATAGTAAAGAGGTGATAGATAATAACCTGTCGAGGTAGGATGATCATACCCCTGTATATATACTGTATGGATTATGGTGAGGTAGGATGTGGGCCACCCTTTTATCGGGTTCGGCCCATTGGGTCCGGCCCATTCCGGACTATACGCCAACAGGTATCGTCACTTGCGTAATTACGGATGTTTCTAGTAGAAAATCACACACGCGTAATTACTTATTACAGATGTTTCTAGCAAGTCACACTTAAGTAATTACGGATGTTTCTAGCAAACTAATATCTTTTTTCCCGCTTGACCCTGACCCGGATGCTAAGGTGGTAGAAAGAAACTCACCGGAGAAACTTTTGGCAGCGTTTCAGAGAGAACCGAGAAGTGGCATTCCAAATTCACAATGGAACACCTTACACGGTTCAGGCTTTCATTTTCTCTGAAGCTCCAGATCATATGGAGTGGGATTTGGATGAGTCTGGTGTCTATTCTGTCTCTTCTATGAGATCATGTTTGGACTCGTTTTTATTAGGTTCTTTTGGTGTTCTTGCTAGGTGGAACATGTTGGTCCCTAGAAAACTTAATATATTGATGTGGCGCATTGTGGCGCATTTTTAGAGAAAACTCAATATATTGCTGTGGCGCATTTTTAGAGACAAAATTCCTACTCGGTTGAATTTAAGAGAAAGGTATTGATTTGGGTTCTTTGTTATGCCCTCTCCTATGCACATAGGAGAATCTACCGAGCACTTGTTTTCTTCCTGCTCGGATTTGTGTCCTCTTTGGCACAGGATCGCTGTTTGGTGGGGGGTGACTACCCTAACGGAGATGACAGTCAAATCTCTAGTTACTTGGGCCGATGATATTGCTCTTGATGCCGGGTCCAAACAGGTTTTTGATGCAGTTTTCTCGCTTTCTGGACTATATGGAATTTTCGTAATAAGCTCCTTTTTGGAACGAGTAAGCCTCGCAAGGATGACATCTTTGATGATATTCGATGTGTGTCTTATTTTTGGATTAGTAACAGACGAAAGAAATGTAAGATGTCATGGGATCGGTGGTTGTACCTCTCTAATATGGCTTTTAGTACTTTGTAATTTTCTTCTAGCTTCTTGCTAGTTTTAGTATATCTTTGCCGTTCAAAAAAGAAATTGATATCTTTTTTCCAATATACCACGCTTAAGAAATTTTGGGATGTCGCTTTAAGGAAATTTTGGAATAGTTTCTTTCTACAACTCAAATGTGAGGTGTTTGGATTTTAAAAACTAATTAACCAGCAACGAAAGAAATAAATTACTTATAAAATAAGTAATTAACAAAGGATCAAGAATGTGATACTTTTTAAGAATAAATAGCAAACGAACAACGTTTTTGAATATACGCGTATATATAAATTTAATACGCGAAAACCACGAGGATTAAAAGTATAATCCCTCGTTCGTAGCAAATAATAATGTATGCTAGAACTAGTAGTGATTAGCAAACGAGCTCCTGATTCTTGACAATCAACAAAACCCGAAACCTTTGTGGTTTTTATAGCTAGATCGACCCAAATAAACAACACCCGAAACCCTTTGTGAGTTTATTCACTGATCGACTAAAGGAGAGGAAAAGTAAAGGATAAATTTTAGCTTTTTGAATGTGTATCTAAATAATGAATTTATGATTTATTATATAAGCACATAAAACTTGGCTTGCGAGTTAAACATTCCATTTCATAACAGGAAAGCTCCACTGATCGGATAAGACCAAGGGAAGGGTTTCCCGGACTTTTCTTTTCCTCGTTTTGCATTTAGGTCTTTGTATTTAACATTTAACGACCGTTTGCAATTACCGTTAAATAAATAATTATTTAAACGTTCGTTTACTAATCACTAATTAATATATTACATTTAATATATTAATATTATTGTTTTACGTATCAACGCGTGCGTCCTCATAGGCTCGAGTAAAATTCCAGGACATATATAATTTTACGTGTGCACATTCCAACAGATCCCACTTGGACATGTACCAAATAATATAATAACATTGGTAAGTGTCTAACAACACGTCAATTCTTCCAGGAATACCCGAGTGTGGTTTCATAAAGTCACGGTTAAATGATTTATGCATTTACTATCCCTTTGTTTCAGATATCGTGTTAAAAATGGATATGGATCAAAGTCATTCCATTATTTAACGATTCTGTTTCTTGTATACGTAATTAATCTAGATTACCAAAAATCATTGAGACACATCTACATGAGTTTTTAGTGCGGCCACACATACATCTGATTAATCTTACAAGGGGTTTAGTGGCATCATTCTTCAACAACTAAAGGAACAAGTTCTTAATTGACTGCAAGTGTCAAGTCATATGCTTCACAATCACTTCTGAAAATAGTCCTTATTAGCTACCTTGTTTATGATAACTTAAACTATAACAAGAGGGATTATCCACACATGCAAGACTTACTTGCATCTCAAGTCTAATGATTTAGTAAATTAAAATCACTTACAAGATTCACTTAATGACGATGATCCATAAAGTTATAATCTTGTTAGTTGGGAAAGTCCGATATGCATCTTATGAATATCGTGTGAGTTTGATGGACACATCCTTTAATATCAAAAAATATCACCAATCACTTAGATTTTTCTTAGTTTAACAATATTCCCATATTGTTGATCAACAAAGGGCTAATTTAGCATAATAAACATTATTCACGGATTAAACAT
Source organism: Tanacetum coccineum (assembly GCA_026074375.1). Classification (NCBI taxonomy): domain Eukaryota; kingdom Viridiplantae; phylum Streptophyta; class Magnoliopsida; order Asterales; family Asteraceae; genus Tanacetum; species Tanacetum coccineum. The sequence goes on along the minus strand of BQNB010036760.1, from coordinate 30,269 downwards.
GCAAATATATGACACAATTTATATTAAATATAAAATCATACCAAGTCTCATTATAATAAAAATTGTCTTAACATCCATTATCCAAATACTAAACACAGATCTACATGAAACTACTAGCTAAACGAAGTCCAATGCTCCTAGCATGTTGAGTAAGCTTTCCTTTTGGTAAAGCCTTCGTAAAAGGATCTGCTAGATTGTCATCTGTATGAACTTTAAAAAGATTAATTTCACCTAATTCGATACACTCGCAAACGTAATAATATCTTCTATGGTAGTGTCTGGCGGCCTTCTGAACCCCCGGTTCGTTGGCGATAAGAAGTGCGGCTGAATTTTCGCATAACATCTTAATTGGTTCGTTTAGTGTTGGTACAATACCAAACTCTCAAATATACTTCCTAATCCAAACGGCTTTCATTGCAGCTTCTAAAGCAGCTATGTATTCAGCTTCTGTAGCAGACATTGCAATAGTACTTTGCTTGGAGCTTTTCCAGTCTACTGATCCTCCATTCAAAACGAAGACGTATCACGTCTGAGACAATAACACTTAACTCTAAGTTCAACTTTAGGATTTCCGCCATAAACCAAGAACATATCTTTAGTATTTCTTAAATACTTAAGAATGGTTTTCACAGCAGTCTAGTGTGGTTCTCCTGGATTCTGTTAAAAACGGCTTGCTATGTTTTTCGCGAACGCAACATCAGGTCTAGTGCATCTAATCGCATACACCATGGATCCTACATTCGAAGCATATGGAACATTTTGCATACGCTTCACCTCTTCAGGTGTTGAAGTACCTTGTGTTTTATTCAAGTCAAGTCTTTCTTGCATGGGGATATTGCCACGTTTGGAATTATCCATCCTAAATCTTTTTTCAAGATTTTATCCATGTAAGCACTTTGACTTAGTCCAATTATCGCTTAGATCTATCTCGGTAGATCTTGATTCCAAGAATAAATGTCGCTTCCCCAAAATCTTTCATGGTTAAACACTTTTCAAGATAAGTCTTTACATTTTGTAACATTGGAATGTGATTTCCCATGATGATTATGTCATCAACATATAAGATGAGGAATGTAACATTACTCCCATTAGCCTTTTGATATACACATGGCTCATCAAGATTTTGAGCAAAACTAAACTTTTTGATTTACTCATTAAATCTTTTATTCCAGCTTCTTGATGCTTGTTTAAGTCTATAAATGAATCTTTGAAGCTTGCATACTTTTCTGGGATGTTTAGGATCAATAACCCCTTCAAGTTTCACTATATAAATATCTTCATTAAGATAACCATTTAAGAAGGCAGTTTTGACATCTTTTACCATATCTCATAGTTATAGAACGTCGCTATGGCTATAAGAATCCCAATAGCTCTAATGTCAGCAACAGATGTGAATGTTTCTTCATAATCAACCCCGTAGGTTTGAATATAACCCTTTGCTACAAGACGTACTTTATAGGTGTGTACATTTCCATCCATAAAAGTCTTTTTTTTGAAAAACCATTTACTACCAACGGGTTTACCATTAGGAGGAAGATCAACCAAGCACTAGACTTGGTTATCTTTCATGGATTGCAGCTATGCATTCATAGCATCTAGCAACTTATTAGATTTCGGATATAATAATGTAGCTTTATAGTTAGTAGGTTCATTAAGATCCCCTAAACTATGCTCTTTCACTTCTACATTTAGACATAAGCGTTTAGGAGCTCGATGTGTCCTTACGGACCTACGAACAGGAGCCACTTCCTCTTGAGGTGGTTTGAAACCTTCAACCTCAGCAAGAATTTCTCTAGTTTTTTCAGAAGGTGATGTATATTCATCTTGAATTTCTTCATGTTCTACCACCCTCCCACTAGCTTCTTGAGAGATTAGATTCTTCTCCAAAAACTCAACATACCTCGCAACAACAATTTTGTTTTCAGGTGTGAAGTAGAAATAGTAACCCACTATTTCCGTTGGGTATCCTACAAAGATACAATTAACAGATCTTTGTTGGAGTTTGTCAAGCGTATAACGCTTCACAAGCGCCTCACATCCCCAGACCTTTAAGTAAGACAAGTTAGGAACTTTTTTATACCATAATTCATATGGTGTCTTATCAACCTTCTTGGTTGGAACCATATTGAGAATGCATGTAGTAGACTCTAGAGCATAATCCCAAAAGGATAATGGTAGAGTTGTAAGATTCATCATTGATCGAACCATGTCCAACAAGGTACAATTTCTCCTCTCAAACACGTCATTGTGTTGTGGTGTGTATGGAGGAGTAAGTTGTTGAACAATTTCACACACTTTCAGATAATCTTTAAACTATTGACTTATATATTTGCCTCCTCGATCCGATCGAAGAGCCTTTATAATCTTCCCGAGTTGATTTTCCACTTCATTCTTAAACATCTTAAATGTTTCAAATACTTCATGTTTATGTTTAAGTAAATAAACATAATCATAACGACTAAAATCATTCGTAAAAGTTATAAAGTAGCTAGAACCTTGTCTTCACACATGTCTCTAAGTGGACCATAAACAGCCGTATGTATTAGCCCAATAAGATCGGTCGCCCTCTCCGTACGATGTGGAAAAGGTTTCCTTGTCATCTTCCCAGATAAACAAGATACACATTGATCAAAGGATTCATCATCCGTTGACTTTAAAAGCCCATCATGTTGTAGCTTTTCAATACGTTTCTTGCTTATATGAGCAAGACGGCAGTGCCGCAAATAAGAGTCCAAGTTATGCTTGACTCTTTTATTGCTAACATTATTAATAGAATTAACATTTGGCATAAGATTAAGCATATCAATTTCATAAATATCATCACGTGGAATAGTATTAAAATAAAGAACATTATTCTTAGAAACTGAAATTTCATAATCCGTAAAACATTAGAAAAAACCATTGTCAACCAATCGAGAAACTGAAACAATACCTCTAGTTATAGTAGGTGCATAATGACAATCATCTAAACAAATCACTAAGCCATTAGGAAAAACTAAGTCAAAACTTCCTATAGCTTCTACTTGTGCACGAACATCATTGCCTACGTACAAATAGCAACTCCTTGTTTCAGTTTCATTTCTCCTCTAAAACCCTGTTTTGTGTTACAGATGTGAGTACCAAAACCTATTTCTTACATCTAGGATTTATTAGGGAAAGAAAATAATTGCATTATGAAGATACATAAAGAACTAGCAGAACCAGTATGCTTCCTTTTATTCATCAACTTAGCAAGATAAATAGAACAATTTATTTTCTAATGCCCCACCTCTTTGCAGTGGTGGCAGGCATCATCCTTTGCCAGGTGCTCTTTAGCAGAAGGTTTAGGTTTTTTAGGCTTAGGTGCATAAACTAGCTTATCTTTGCCCTTGCCTTTTTTGTTACCCTTCCCTTTATCATTTTGCGATTTCTTATTGGATTTCTGGATTCTGCCACCTTGAATTGCTAGGACTTGAGGTGTAGCAGTCTTTTTAGGTAAACGTTTCTCATACTCAATAAGCAGAGCATGTAGTTCACCAATTGTCTTCCCCATGTTTTGCATATTATAGTTCCTTACAAAGCCAACAAAGTCACTAGTGAGGCCATTCAGGATTAAACCAACACCAATTTCTTACGGGAGGACATAATCAAGACGTTTTAGTTGCTCCACATAACCCTTCATCCTAAGGACATATGAGCTAACTGATTTTCTCTCTTCTTATTTGCAAGCATGGAAAGTGTGAATTAGGTCAAATCTCTCAACTCCAGCTTGTTTCTCAAACATGGATTTAAGCTCGTGTAGCATTTCATAAGGTGAGGATTTTTTAAATTGCCTATGAAGTTTGGGAGTCATACTTCCGAGCATAAGACAAGCAACCTCATTATGAGCATCATAAATTGCGTTCCATTCCGCAAACGTTTGATCTGTGGAATCGACAGTTAGAACAGGGGGAATAGGCTGTTTAATGACAAACAATTTCTTTTCAACTCTCAAGACCAGATTAAGTGAACAAAACCAATCATTGAAATTTATACCAGAAAGTTTTTCTCTTTCAAACATCGACCTGAAAGCCGAATGGTTTATGTTTTGAGCAGGTAATGCCATCTACAAAACATACAAAGTTCAAGATTTTAGTATTTTTGATAATACTCCTTGAAGTAAATTTACTACCCATGTTTAGCTATATAAACAATTAATTTTTCTAAAGGCTAGGATCCTACTTGACATACCATCATCACATCAGTTGATCTGCTACCAATTGTGTATTCAAAAAGTAATTGAAGTTCAATATTTGCCACCCGTGTACTTCCTAGAACATTATGGGACTTACTATAATTCACTAATGAACAAGTAATCATGTTTCATCCCATTTATGCCTCGAGTTTAAGGTCTCACCAACTTAAACCGATAAAGCTGTCCCATTTATGCCTCGAGTTTAAGGTCTCACCAACTTAAACCGATAAAGCTGTCTAATTTATGCCTCGAGTTTAAGGTCTCACCAACTTAAACCGATAAAGTTGTCCAATCAAGAACTGTGATTATATAACACCACCGTCTCACAAAAAGTGTATAATCACCTTGGGTTGCAATCTGCTAGATATTATAAAAAGACTCGGTCACCCCGTGTAATGTATCATTTATCGTAGCTCGTAGTTTAACGTTTAATGTGTAATGTTCAGTAATGGGTCGGGCTATAAAGCCCAACGTGTAAGTTCATACCATAGCCTAAGGGCTGATTTTGTAAGACAAATATAACATGAAAGAGGTGGTTAGTCATTTTAAACAAGTTCACTTTCTCTTACTAAAAAGCCTTTCTCTCTTACTTTCTCTCTCTAGAACTTGGCTAATCCATCTATCTTCCATTGTGTTATGATTTCCAATATCCTACAATTGGTATCAGAGCTCATAGGATGATTAGATCATTTGTGTGTGCGTTTTAGTGCTTGGTTTGGATCAAAAGTTGAGTTTTAGGAGGTTTTAGCTCTTGTTCTTGAGTTTCATTGATTTCCACGTTTATTGTGTTAAAATTTATGTTTTTGTAGTTGCTATAGCCTTCTAGTACTCATTTGTGCAAAAGAAACCAAGTCAAAATGTTCAAAAGGGTGATTTTTAGGTGTAAAAGTTTGTATTTCTTCGCAGCGATTTGGTATTCTGTGTTGTGTTGTTCGTAGCGGTTTGGTGTACTGTTCTAGCGGTTTGTCAGGAAAGTACACTGTTCTGGCGGTTTGTCAGATCGTACACTGTGCTAGCGGTTTGTCGTTTCTGACAGCGATTTGTCCTATTAGGCAGAGGTTTGTCAGTAGCGGTTTATCCTCTAGTGTAGCGGTTTACTAGTAGCGATTTGGTAATTATAGCGGTTTGATCCGTAGCAGTTTACAGGTTTTTGAAGACTTTTTCTCATAGAGATTTGGGAAACAAACCTCTGCCAATTTCATTTCTTGGTAGCGGTTTGGTGTTACTTCTTCATAGCGGTTTACCATATATTCTAGTAGCGGTTTGGCAGATTAATCTCATAGCGGTTTACCTTTCGTAGCGGTTTATATATAGCGGTTTGTTACAGGCTTTTGAAGACAATTTCTCATTGCGATTTGGGAAACAAACCTCTGCCAATTTCATTTCTTGGTAGCGGTTTGGTGTTTATTTTTCGTAGCGGTTTGATAATAGCGGTTTGACAGTAGCGGTTTGAGAACTAATCCAGCGGTTTGGATTACTGTTTGACATTTGGACTATTTCAAACTTGTAAAACGTCACAAACTCATACAACAAAACACTTTAACAAACATCACCATTTTTAACATACAATCACTAATCATTGTTCGATCAACTTAAATCATTTCACAATCAAATAAGATGGCTAATCTTTCAGAAGATATCCAATGTGCCGGTTCCGATACCTGACCACCTATGCTAGATAGGACTGACTTTGCATCATGGCAACAACGTATTTGACTATATTGTCGGGGTAAAGAGAATGGGGTGAACATATTAAAGTCTATTGATGAAGGACCTTTTTAGATGGGAACATTTTGGGAAACACTTGCTGAAGGGAATGAAGGTGCCCTACATCTAGGTCCATAAGGACCTCAAGTCTATTCTGATCTTTCACCTAAAGATAAGGATAGGTATAATGCTGACATTCGGGCAACGAATATCCTACTTCAAGGGTTACCGAAAGACATCTACACCCTTATTAACCATTACACTGATGCAAAAGACATTTGGGATAATGTGAAGATGCTCCTAGAAGGTTCAGAATTAACAAAAGAAGATAGGGAATCACAACTGTATGATGAATTTGAACACTTCCGTCAGAACAAAAGAGAAACTATTCATGACTACTATGTCCGGTTTGCTAATTGTTGAGTTTGTGAACATCAAGATGACCATATCCAGAATGCAGTTGAATTAAAAGTTTGTGAACAACATGTTGCCTGAATGGGGTAGATTTGTAACAGCAGTGAAACTGAACAGAGGATTGAGGGACTCCAACTATGATCAGTTGTATGCTTATCTGAAGCAACACGATGCACATGCCAATGAGAACAAAATGATGTTGGATCGATTTACTCAACACACTGTTAATCCTCTTGCCTTGATGTCCAATGTTTCACATCAGCAGTACTTTTCACAATCATCTACAACTCCACCATCCACATATGTTCTACCACACTTTGCTGACAACACTCAACTTGATTCGGGAATCTCTCCAACTGACAACTTAATTGAGAACTTAACCAACACACTTGTCCTACTCACCCAATTATAAAAAACATACCTTCCTCAAACAAACAATCAACTCAAAACCTCATCAAATACAAGAAACCAAGCCACAGTTCAAGATGGCAAGGTTGTTGTTCAGACTGTTCAGTGTCGACTAAATAGAGGTCAGGGAAACGATGCACGGGGTGCAGGTGCAGCTGGTTATGGGGGAGCTCAAAACAGAGTTGGGAATGCTAATCCAGGTTAAGCAAGGCAGATTAAGTGTTACAACTGCAACGGTATAGGCCACATAGCAAGGAACTGCACTCAGCCCAAGCGACCACAGAACTCTGAATACTACAAAGACAAGATGTTGCTTATGCAAGCTCATGAGAATGGAGTGGCAATAGATGAAGAGCAGTTGCTGTTTATTGCAGGTGGACAAGACAATGTGGTTGACGAGGATGTGGATGAGCAACCAGTTCAAGATTTAGCACTCAATGTGGATACTGTGTTTCAAGCTGATGATTGTGATGCTTTTGATTCTGATGTTGATGAGGCTCCTATTGCACATACTATATTCATGACAAATCTATCATCCGCAGATCCTGTTTATGATGAAGCCAGTCCGTCTTATGATTCAGACATTCTATCTGAGGAGGTTCCACGTTCATGTTCCACTTTCAGGATGTGTTTTGTGACATCATGATGGTACTCAGAGATGAATGACGATGTAAATATCCTAAACTACGTTGTTGACTCACATGCTGAATATATGAGTGATGGTAATATGATTCCGTATGATCAGTATGTAAAGGATAACGCAGTGCCAGTTGTACAAAGTAATGTATCTTCTGTACCAAATGATGCGTACATGATGATATTAAATGACATATATAAACCGTCTGCCAGTGTGTCTCTGTGACCACACAGAACAATGTAGTTGATAATTCATTGACTGCTGAACTTGCGACATATAAGGAACAAGTTGAACTGTGTGAAAGACGGGCCAAGTTTGAATTAACAGAACGAGAACAAAATATTAATGAACAATTAAAAATTGTTATCGCTGATCGTAATCATAAGGAAGAAAATTTGAAAAGGGAACTTCATTCTGTAAAATTGCAACTTTCCTCTACCATTAACCATAACAAGTCAATGGTAGAAGAAGTTACGTCTTTGAAAAAGGATTTTAAACAGAAAGAAAATAAATACCTTGAAGAATTTTTGGACATGAAAGCTTTAAAAGAAAAGGTCAAGGATAAATTATACAAACAAGACCAGTCTCTTCAAACAGTTCACATGTTGTGTAAACCAAAGCCCTATTATGATGAACAGAATAAGGTAGCTATTGGCTACAAGAACCCCTTATGTCTCACCCGTGCAAAGCAAGTTCAACCTGCCTTGTATAATGGTCATGAAATTATTAAAACCAATCATGTCCCGGCTATAGTGCACAACTTAGAGGATACCCTAAAGATAGCTAAAATCACTAGGAAGAAGATGGATGATAAAATAAAAGACCCAGAGTGTGTGAAAAAGAAGGTTAAGATTGCACCACATGATTACTCGAAAGAGAATTATTTAGCGACTTTCACACCTCAGAAACAATTGACCCCTGAGCAAATATTTTGGTCCAATGATCTCATCAAGATGAAAGCAGAAGCTCTCAAAGAGCAGACTACAACTTTAAGACCAATCAAAGCGTTGACGGTGTATCCGCCAACACCCACAACGCTTGTCCCTAGGGTACTTCCAACAAAAAGTCAAGTGAAAATTAACATTTTTGCACTTATACAACTTTTTTCGGAATTTGAAAACACTTGTAAAAAGAGAACTACACCAACGGGGCTCACTGAAGGGGAAAGGGGTTTTGAACAAACCAAGGAATGCTATCTCACCGAAGTCATTCCATTTTTCAAAACACTTAAAAACCATTTTGAGGGCATCCAAAAGGCTCTAACTAAAGAAATTAAAGAAATGAAAGACATTTTTGATGAGTTGGAAGCTGAGGTTGACCAAAATGTTGTAAATAGAAAGTATGATGAGATTGAGCGGAAAAATATTCTCATTGCTAATGATAATTTGATTGCTGATTGCTTGTCCAAAGATGTGTTTTATATTGCAACGAATTCTGAGCTTAATATATCTAGATTTACTGAAATGCATGATGCCCACACTGTTGTTCAAGCATGTTGTCTTGAACTTGAAGCAGAACTTTCTAAATTACGTGATAAGATTCAAAAAGATGATCATACTGAATTAGTAAAACGTTTTTCCAATTTTGAGGTAAATCACTTAAATTTGCAGTTAAAGTATCAAAACCTTAAAGAAAGTTTTGGAAACAACACATCTCCACCCGCTCGAGATGTTTCTAATTTTGACTCAATCTTTCTAATCGGAAAAATGAAAGCTTCCATTCATGGAAAGGACAACGCCATCAAAAAGTTGAAAATGCAAATCTCTTAATTAAAAGAGACCCGTAGTGAAGCAGACCGCACTCTTGATTTCAGGGCCTTAGATTTCCAGATCATTCAATTAACTGAAAAAGTCACCACCCTTCAAGAACAAAATGAGCTCTTTAGGGCAGAAAATGAAAAAATTATGCAGCATTACAAGGAATTGTATGATTCTATTAAGATCACACGTGCTAAGCATATAGAATAGACAACTGCCTTGTTAACTAAAAATCAGAATCTGAAAGCCCAAATACATGAAAATCTGAAATGCATCACTATAGATTCTGTAAAACCAAGAGTTCTTGCACCAGGTAGGTATGCTATAGATGTTGACCCACTTCCCTCTCGCCTTAGGAACAATAGGGAAGCTCATCTAGATTATCTCAAACACCTTAAGGAAAGTGTAGAAACCGTTCGCGAGATAGTAGAGGAAGCTAAGGCTGAGAGACCATTAGATGGATCACTTGCATCTGCTTGCCTTTATACTAAACACTCTCAGGAACTATTAGAATATGTGATTGGCACTTGTCCTAAAGACTTCAATCAACAAGATAAAAAGCATGCGTATACCCCTGTAAATAAGAAAAAGCAAGTTACTTTTAAGGACCAATGTGAAACGTCAAATAATAACACACACAAACATGTAGAGCAACGAAACATTCAGAAGACTAATGTACATGTGCTTCCTCCTACATGAGTAAACAGTTGCACTAATGTTAGCGGATCACAGCCTAGGAGCAATACCAAAAAAAAAATAAGATATCGCCTGCTAAAAGTGTCAACAAGAAGAAAGTAGAAGAACACACTAGGACCAATAAGTCTAGTTTGAAAACCATGATTCATGTTGATTATAGTATTAGCTCTAAGCGTACTGTAATTAATTCAAATTCTCATTCTGTTTTCCAAACATGTAACAAATGCTTAATTTCTGCAAATCATGATATGTGTGTGGTTGATTATTTGCACTCTGTGAATGCATCCCCCTTTGTTAAAAATGTTGTGCGCAATGTTAAGCAAGTTTGGAAACCTAAGCAAGTTAAGCAAGTATGGAAAGCAATAGGAAAAGTGCTTACCAATGTTGGTTATCAATGGAGGCCCACATGAAGAACATTCACTTTAGGAGAACAGTGCCCTTTAACTAGGTTCACTAAACCCAAAGTAGTGCCTGCAAAGCAGACTGAAAACATTAGTACTAGTAAATCTATGTTAACTAAGACAGTAAGTCACCCATCTCAGTAATTACTAATTAGAAACCAACAGTACCAGGCAGTTCCTGTTAGCCTTCCCACTTCACCTGAGAATCAGGCCATTGCTCTTGCTAACCAACAAGAACCCAACCAAAATTGGGGATCCAACTTTCCAAACTCTCCATTTTCATCTGTTTTCAAATGCAGGTCATACAAATCGTCCTTTGGTATTTGAACTCAGGCTGCTCAAAACATATGACGGGAGATCGCTCACGGCTCAGGAATTTCGTGAAAAAGTTCATCGGGACAGTTAGATTTAGGAATGACCACTTTGGTGCTATCATGGGTTATAGAGATTACGTGATTGGTGATAGTGTGATCTCTAGAGTATACTATGTGGAAGGACTGGGGCACAATCTATTTTCTGTCAAACAATTTTGTGATTCTGATCTAGAAGTTGCATTCATAAAGCATTCTTGTTATGTTCGAGATACAGATGGTGTGGAATTAATTAAAGATTCTCATGGTTCTAATTTGTACACTATCTCGGTTGAAGACATGATGAAGTCCTCCCCAATCTGCTTATTGTCCAAAGCCTCCAAGAACAAATCATGGTTATGGCATCATCGTTTAAACCACTTGAACTTCGGTACAATCAATGACATTGCAAGAAAGGAATTAGTACGAGGCTTACCCAGATTGAAGTTTGAAAAGGATTATCTCTGCTCCGCGTGTCAACTAGGAAAGAGCAAAAAGCATACCCACAAACCCAAAACTGAAAACATCAACTTGGAAGTTCTTAATACTCTTCATATTGATTTATGTGGACCGATGCGAGTGCAAACAATTAATGGGAAGAAATACATCTTAGTCATCGTTGATGATTATTCCAGGTTTACTTGGGTCAAATTTTTAAGATCGAAAGATGAAACCCAGAGTTCGTCATCAAATTCTTGAAACAAATACAAGTCGGTCTCAACAAAACTATTAGATACATCCGTACCGATAATGGCAAAGAATTTGTCAATTAGGTTCTGGCTCAATATTATGAAAGTGTTGGCATTTTTCATCAAAAATTAGTTCCACAGACTCCACAGCAAAACGACGTTGTCGAAAGACGAAACTGTACTCTTGTTGAGGCTGCTAGGATAATACTGATATTTTCTAAGGCCTCGATGTTTCTATGGGCAGAAGCTGTTGCTACTGCTTATTACACCCAAAACTGATCTCTCATTCACACCCGTCATAACAAAACCCCATATGAACTGGTGCATGATAAGAAGCCTGATCTTACCTTTTTCTGAGTCTTTGGTGCTCTTTGTTACCCTATAAATGACAGCGAGGATCTTGGAAAATTACAACCAACAGCTGATATTGGAATTTTCGTTGGGTATGCACCAAGCAGGCATGGTTATAGAATCTACAACAAAAGAACCCAAAAAATCATGGAAACAATTCACGTTCAATTCGATGAGCTGTCTGAGCCAATGGCTCCTGTGCAACTCCGTACAGGACCCGCTCCTACATTTCTGACACCTGGACAGATAAGTTCAGGGCTCGTACCCAATTCGATTCCTGCAACACCTTATGTACCCCCCACAAATAAAGAATTGGAGATTTTATTCCAACCAATGTTCGATGAATACCTTAATCCTCCTCGTGTTGAAAGGCCGGTTTCTCCTGCTCCAGCAGTTTCAGTTCCAATCAATTCAGCCGGTACACCTTCATCTACTACCATTGATTAAGATGCACCTTCTCCAAGTTATTCACCCTCATCTTCGGCATTACAATCTCTAAGTTTACATCAAGGCGTTACAGCTGAATCTACTATCATGGAAGATAATCCTTTTGCTCATGCTGGCAATGATCCCTTCATAAACGTGTTTGCTCTGGAACCTAGTTCTGCCGCATCATCCTCCGGGGATCTTAGTTCAGCAGACTCTCCTTATGTCACTCAAACACTTCATCATCTTGGGAAATGGAGCAAAGATCACCCGCTTGATAATATCATTGGCAATTCCTCTCAACTGGTATCCACCAGAAAACAACTTGCAACTGATGCCTTGTGGTGCTTGTATAACTCTATACTATCAAAAGTCGAACCGAAGAACTTCAAATCTGCCATAACTAAAGATTGCTGGTTTCAAGCCATGCAAGATGAGATTTACGAAATTGTTCGACTTCAAGTATGGAAATTAGTACCTCAACCAGATTGTGTCATGATTATTGCTCTCAAGTGGATTTACAAAGTTAAGCTTGATGAGTACGATGATGTTCTGAAAAACAAGGCAAGGTTGGTAGCCAAGGGATATCGACAAGAGGAGGGAATCAATTTTGAGGAATCATTTGCTTCGGTTGCACGCATTGAGGCTATAAGAATCTTCATCGCCAATGCCGCCAGTAAAAACATGATCATCTATCAAATGGATGTCAAGACAACATTCCTTAATGGCGAATTGAAAGAAGAAGTCTATGTTAGTCAACCAGAGGGTTTCGTTGATCCAGACCATCCGACACATGTGTATCATGTGAAGAAGGCCTTGTATGGCTTAAAGCAGGCTCCCCGGGCATGGTATGACACCCTATCACGGTTTCTTCTAGACAATAAGTTTTCTAAGGGTGCAGTTGACCCGACATTATTCACTCGAAAAACAGGCAAACATATTCTTCTTGTTCAAATATATGTAGATGATATCATTTTTGCCTCGACCGACCCTAAAGCATGTGACATATTTTCCAACGAGATGAGTTCTAAATTCCAAATGTCAATGATGGGTCAAATGTCTTTTTTCTTAGGATTACAAGTTTCTCAAAATCCTGGAGGCATTTTTATTAATCAATCAAAATTTACTCGAGAAATTTTAAAGAAATTTAGGATGGATTTATGTGACCCTGTTGATACACCCATGGTGGATCGAATTAAACTGGATGAGGACCCCTTGGGGATTCCAGTTGACCCGACTCGATTTTGTGGTATGGTCGGCTCCCTAATGTACCTCACTGCCAGCAGACCCGATCTTGTATTCGTTGTATGCATGTGTGCTAGGTATCAGGCTAAGCCTACCAAAAAGCACCTTGAAGCACTTAAACGGGTCTTTCGGTATCTCAGAGGAACCATTAATTGGGGCCTTTGGTATCCAAAAGACACCGCTGTGGCACTAACGGCCTATGTAGATGCGGACCATGCAGGTTGTCAAGACACACGAAGAAGTACGTCAGGAAGTGCTCAGTTTCTTAGGGATAAATTAGTCAGCTGGTCATCAAAGAAATAGAAGAGCACTGCGATTTCAACTATAGAGGCTGAATACATTGCCATTTCTAGATGTTGTGCTCAGATACTTTGGATGAGCTCACAACTTACAGACTACAGCTTTGCCTTCAATAAGATTCCCCTGTACTGTGATAATCGCAGTGCCATTGCCCTCTGATGTAATAATGTCCAGCACTCCTGGTCCAAGCACATTGACATACGACACTATTTTTTTCGAGAGCAGGTTGAGAAGGGCGTGGTTGAATTATACTTTGTGACGACGAATTATCAGCTTGCGAACATATTCACCAAGGCATTACCAAGAGAGCGGTTTGAATTTCTTCTCCCACGTCTCGGTATGAAGAGTATGTCTTCGGACACCCTTAAGCATCTTCAGGAAGGAGAAGAGGAGTAACAGGTGGTCTTCTTATATCCTATGTACATTTGTATATATTTAATCCCAAAAACAAAATACAAAAATATAAAACCTACAAAAACCATAAAAATTAGAAAAATAGAAAATACTAAAAATATTTCTCCACGACATGTCTTCTGTCAATCAATAACATTTACGAACCTAGAAATGTCATTTAATAATGTCACGGGTCTTTAAATGAAGTTCGATAGGAAGTTCAAACTGTTTTAAAACATGTCTAAATGGCTTGCAGTTATTTCAGACTGCATCCCGCTTTTCAATCTGATGAATGCATGTCGCCAAAAAGACAGTTGTTCCTAACAACGGGTAATTCATTTTTTCTGGGTACGGATTACTTAATATCCATGCATCCAAGGATTAATGTACGTTTCAGTGCATTATTTCTTAACCGGAAGAGAAGTCTTCCTTTTATAACCAAATAATTTTCTTCTTAATTGATTCTTCAAAAATTATTTGTGTTAATCACGGTGGAAAAGTGTTGTTGGAAATTCATCAAATCAGGTTTTTCAAAATAAACTTTTCAACTCAAACAACGACTACAGCTCTTTCGATAGAAAATGGGTCATTGTTTGAGGGGGAGATTGGTTTCAAGTTTATTGCATCAAACGGGTTTCTAGATCACATCATAAAATTAATGGAAAGGTCTTGTTGTAATATGGGGTTATAATTTGAGGGGGAGTGAATTAATTTTAACTCTAAATGCCATAGTTGTCATTAGTTAAAGAGTTTAGGGATTTATGTGCAATATGCTAATTGTTTTCTAGCTCTATTAAACTACAAGGACCAATTCTGCCATTTCCCAAACTCATTTAACCTTAGAAAACCTTTTAGAACAAAAGTTAAGTGTGCTAGAAACATAAGGGACCAAATCTGCCGATCGTCAAACCTATAGTATAAATAGGTGGCAGTTTGACATTTTGGTCAAACCTTTCATAACTAGTCAAACACACACATTTATTCTCTCTCTCGCAAACCGCCACCTAGAAAGACTTTTTGATTTTCGATGTCTGTTGGATTTCTTGCTAAGGTAATCATAAAACTTCATTCTTTACCTTTAGATGATAACATAGATTAATGGAATCTATCTAAAACACTCTTAATCTCGTCCAATCTCTAGGTTAAACTCATTTGTCAATCATAATGCCATAGAGTGTTTAGATGAGTCTTTTTAGTGCTGGGAAATGTTGTTTAGGTATAGATGATACTAGTTTGATGTTCAAGATTGATCACTAATCTCTTATCGACCAAATTTGATGTTTTTCGTGTGAATGTTGACATTTGAAAGTCAACTGTAGTTGCTAGTTGTTTTTGAAGTGTTTGTGATGCTATGAATATGCTTAGTAATGTGTTGGAACCCATATATGCTTGTCCCATAGTGCGTAAAATGGTACGTGAATGAGTTTGCGTTTTCATGTAACTGATAGCGGTTTGATAAACTGTTCTAGATAGCGGATTGGTTTGTAGATGCTTGATGGAGGTTTGATAAATTTTTCTTGATAGCGGTTTGATTTAAATACTTGATAGCGGTTTGGTTTGAAATTGCTCGATAGCGGTTTGCTTTAACTATGTCTGATAGCGGTTTGAGTATAAATGAATATTTTATTTTGAGCAGGAAAACCGCTACGAGGTAGCGGTTTGATGAAGATTATTTTTATTATTAACATAATCCAAACCGCTATTTTGAATTTTTCTCAACTGATAGCGGTTTGATTAAAATTGAATATAATATTCATAGCTGTTGGTCATAGCGGTTTGATTAAAATGAATTTTATATCCGTAGCTGTTTGATCGTGGCAGTTTGATCGTTCCGCTGCATAGCGCTTTGATCATTCCGCTACATCGCGGTTTGATCATTTCCCTTCATAGCGGTTTGATCATTCTCTCCTCACAACGGTTTGGTACCTAGTTGGTAGCGGTTTGGGCCAGGATCTCAAAGTGTTAACATTATTCACCCTTATAACACAATCCGGAGGTATGGTAAAATGGAAAAGGTGTTGATCCATGTTTATTAGAGAGAAAAAAGAAAGAGATGGGAAGTATGTGTGTGTGGTAGAGAGAAAAAGAGAAACACACATACACTCACACTTTCCAAATGTGAACTTCTTCCCCTCCATGGAAGTATGGAGGGTGTATTTATAGTCCCGGGCTTGACTAGTTAAACTAACCCGACATGACTATAAATGATAAATGTAATTTCGGATTAGTCACCATATTTTAGGGCTAACAATCTTCCCCCAATATGCGGACATACGGAATTACTTACAATGTTCCTATCAGGTACAAATACAACACAAATAAAGTCTTCCAAAGAGCTTCCAAAGCTGAAGATGTCTTCTGAGTTCTCCTGGTCTTGAAACTTGTACTCCAGCTTGGATCTTCTATGTCTTTACTTATACAGGAACCATTGTAGTATGCATGAGTTGGATTAACTTCCCCCCAATTCATGCAGCATGTCTTGAAAAGCTTCTTATAGAATCCATTTTTGCGAAGTTTTGAATCAGATTCCCCCAAACCAACATCCCTATCTTAAGCAGATTCTGAAACATTGATGTAGCTTGAACAATCTTCTACTTGTCATCAAAGTGCACAGCGGAATTTTGTAGAAGTCAAACCACACCAACGACCACTGTTTCTTGTCATAAGGGCTTGGTGAATATTCGTTCGGGGGTGCATGCAAGAAATCAACAACTGTTCTTCTCACGTTTGCAAAATACTTCACTAACCATTCTAAGCATTTTTAGGGCAACAAACTTCCCCCTGGAAGTTGACATGGTAACATCAAAGTCAATTAAGTCCCAGATGTACACATTTTCCCCCATGATGGTTGCGAACTCTCGGAAGCATCATTGTCGTGTACGTCCATATACTCGAGACGTTCTTATCTTAAGCAAAAATCTTGATAACTTATGAATGTCGTTAAATAACTTTGAGATTTTGCTTAGACTGTGAAGTATCGTTGTCGTGGAATAGCATAAAAATACCTATGAGAAGTGCTGATTACATCTCAACCTTTAACTCTCTGGCTAACTTACCAACCTCTTATTCTGTAGGCTATTGTTGTGATCACATGGTGAAGTAAACCCGTTATACCAAACTTGAAACTAAAGTAAAATCCCCCAAATTTGTTACTTAAGCTTGCACGATTGTTGATTGAAGAACGGTGTAGAAAAGAATCTTTAAGTACCTTATACTCCATCAAAAGTATAAGAAGTACAACACCTCTTGAAATTATCCACATCGACATCTGCGTGTGACACTGAGTACTACAACGTAACTCCTTTAAGTGATAGTTGTCCAGGTCTTCATCCAACCACCCCTTGACCACTGGAAACTAGATAATCCAGTTTAATTTTAATGTATACGTTCTTGCAGTCATCAATCGATAGAAAATAGAAGAAAGTCATGATGATGAAATAAGTAGACGCCTTTGTGAATTCCAACTTCAATTGCAAATAAGGGATACCAAATCCATTTCGTAATCACTTGTCATCGTAATCTGAATCTCTAGCCGTTTTGTCGTTTAAGTGAATCTTTTCAGGATCGTTATGGCGATTTGTGTGGTTGTTTGTCGTGGTTTGTTGTTCATGTTGATATATTAGTTTCTAAATACGTTCTATGGCCCACGTTTCGGTCATATGCCCACCTGATGCGCGGATCGACCGTCGCGGTAAGGTCGAATTTTTTTTTCAGGAAATTAGGTGTTCAAAACGGGTGTTTTCTTTGAGCGATATAACATATTATGTGTCAACCCGCTGGAAAAATAAACCGCCACCTAAAATATCAAACCGCCGTGTATTTTATCTTAGCAAACCGCCGCCAAGAATATAAGCCAACTCGCCACCTGTTTTGGCAACTCGCCACCAGGCAACTCGCCACCAGGCAACTCGCTAGCATGAAAAAGGGCAAACCGCCGCCTGTTAAGTCAAACCGCCGTCTATGGCAAACCGCCGCCTAGAACTTTGTCAACCCGCCATGGATTTTTAAATTGGGCAGAGTAACATTTCTTTTTGTTCATTAAAATAATCAACTCGCCGTGTACCTAAGCAAACCGCCATGAAGAACGGCAACTCGCTGCCAAAAATGGCAAACCGCCACCTTGTGAGGCAACTCGCCAGCTATATTTTGATTATTTTAATCAACCCGCCTTTGACTTAGTCAAACCGCCGTGTACCTTTTCCTTAAATCACGGATCTTGTCCCCTTCTTTTGTCAAACCGCCACCAAGAATATAATATTCTAATCAAACCGCCACGAAGAACATCAAGAACGAATTTTGAAAAATAAGCCAAATAAGCTATTTCACTTCTCAAATAAGCTATAGGGGCTCAATACTAAGTGGTTAGATGAGTATAAAACACGAAATAACATCCATATCTTCGTGAATCATCCAATTCGAGGCAACCCTCCACTTAGAACACATAAAAAGTCAACCCTTTTTAAGCTTAATAATTTGATCTAGGAACATATGTAACTCGTGAGATGGTAGCAATCTAACTTGTTTAACATGTAGATCGAGGAAAAAACAAGATTAACAACCCAATAAGCCCAAATTTTTTTGAGACGTGAGCTTTTTCTTCAAAATAAGCCACGAAAATTTGAGCTTATACACCACTTAATCAGTGGTTAAACAACACGGATTCCCCCTATGCTCTGGTGCCAATTGTTAACATTATTCACCCTTATAACACAATCCGGAGGTATGGTAAAATGGAAAAGGTGTTGATCCATGTTTATTAGAGAGAAAAAAGAAAGAGATGGGAAGTATGTGTGTGTGTGGTAGAGAGAAAAAGAGAAACACACACATACTCACACTTTCCAAATGTGAACTTCTTCCCCTCCATGGAAGTATGGAGGGTGTATTTATAGTCCCGGGCTTGACTAGTTAAACTAACCCGACATGACTATAAATGATAAATGTAATTCCGGATTAGTCACCATATTTTAGGGCTAACACAAAGTTTTGGCCCATCAGTCCAAATACCCTCTTAAGGCCTAATCCAAAGGCACAATTACCTCGTTAGCACCCATCCCGGACTTGTTAACCTATTTGTGCTCATTGAATATCATTGACCATCATCAATTTGATCTGACCATAATCAATCAAAGCTTGTCAATGTTCTCATCTAACATCAAAGATATGTCATTTCTGCCTTTCTTTGTTGATACTCATGTGCAGATAAAATGGCTGATAAGAATGTTCTCGCTCCTGCTCCTACAAGATCTGATGAGCAGATACTTCCTTTTGCTGCATGGGTACCTATTGGAAAGAGCAACTATGTCTTGGATCTTCAAAAAAGTAAAAGAATCCAATCTTTCAGCTCTTTATGGATATTCTGTCCAACACAAACTTCTTCAGGGCTTTTACTGCTTCTGCTTCTGTTCCTTCCATATACATTCAACAGTTTTGGAATACGCTTACTTATGTGGAAAAAGCTGGAACTTACCGATTTTAGTTGGATGAAAGCTGGTTCACACTGGATGCAAATCTTCTGAGGGATGCATTAGAGATAACACCCATTGATCTAGCTCACCCATTTGTGTCACCCCCGTCAGGGGAAGCTATTATGGACTTTGTGAATCAACTAGGATACACAGAGGTTATTTACTTTGTGTCAAGAATGGCGGTGAATAACCTGTATTAGCCTTGGAGAGCAATTCTGTCTATGATCAACCAATGTCTTACAGGGAAGACTTTTGGGCATGATAGGCCCAAGTATCCAGTTCTTCAGAAGCTTTGGGGAATTATTACATGTACTAAGGTTGACTTTGCTAAACTCATGTGGGAAGAATTCGTGCAAGCTATTCAGACTTTTCTCACGGATAAGGCCAATATGGGCAGTCCCACTAAGAAGGGCAGGAAAGACAAGCCTCATGTCATTCCTTATTGTCGATTCACAAAGCTTATCATCTGTCATTTGGGAAGAATTCACAATATTCACCAAAGATCAGCATCTCCGTTTCATCTTGCTGACAAATACCTCAGACTTGGTAATCTCAAATTTGTTTCCAAAGGCGAAGCTGACGAGGTCTTTGGAATGCCAATTCCCAACGAGATGATCTCAAACAATATTCAGAATGCACCATACTATAGTGCATACTTGGAAATGGTTGCGAAGCATGATCAGAAAGTTGCAGCCAAAAAGGAAGGAAAGAAGAAGACAACAAGCTCCAAGCAACCCAAACCAAATCGAGCTATCGAGAAGTTAAGCAAACTAGCACCTGCACCAAAGCTGAAGGTAACCAAAGAAAAACCTTCTAAGGCTTCTATTGCTAAGCCACCCAAGCCAAAGCCTGCCAAAGAAAAGTCAACAAAGGCTACGCCACTACAAAAAGCCGGCAAGGGTAAAGTTGCAAAAGTTCATACTGTGAAGAGTAATTTTTAGCTGGTTGATGAACCTGATGAAGAACCAGCTCACTCTGAACCTGAAACTGAACCTGAGCATCAAGGTGAAGGTGAAGACTTTGATATGGCACGTGCCATTCATATGAGTCTGGAATTGTTTCAGGTACATGGTCATGCACATGTTGGAGGTGTGGCAATTTAAGAACCTGTTGCAGAGGCCATCCGACCACTCCCTGTAGTAGAAGGCAAGGGTAAAGCCATTGTCACAGAAGAGCAAGCTGAACACTCAATATTATCCCTACACACGCCAAAAAGGAGAAGTACCACAGACCAGTTCATATTCTAGAGGCAAACTCCAGCTACTGAAGAGGCGTCAACTGGACCCTCTGCACAACCACTGGATGACACATCTGGCAATATTGTTCGTGACTCTCTGTCTCCTACAGATGCTGAAAAAGGTGCTAGATCAGATAAGACAAGCAGTGGAGGTGATACAGAGGTATTGAAATTTACTGAAGAACTAGGAGAAGATATGGAGAAACAGGAAAACGTCGAGGAAAAGACTGTGGAACTTGATGAAGACCTGGATCAGACCCTGAGGAAACACATGGGTCTCAACCTCCATCAGAGCAGGCACACATGGATGAAGACCACGCTGAACCAGACCCTGGAATAAGCCGTGTGGCTCTTGCTGGACCAGACCCTAAGCCCACGCACGACGAGTTTATGGCTGATTTGTATCATAAGGTTTAGGAAAGTTTGAAGTTCCTGGCTGATGAACATGCCATCCTAGAGGATCCACTAAGATCAACTGGGACTCTCTCTTCAATGAAGAATCTGGAGGATGCATATGCTATCGGGGATCAATTTATTAATGATAAATCCACTGATGATGAACCGGGAAAACTCAATGTGGAAGCTGAAGTAGTCTCCATGGTCACTATTCCAATATATCAAGCGTCCTCCTCTGTTCCTCTACTGTCCACACCAGTAATTGATCTTTCACCTCCTAAACCTGCATCATCTACCACTCAAACACCAATCTTTACAGCAACAACAACGACAACAACAGCACCCCTTCCACCTCCTTCATAACAACAAAGCACAACCGAATATGTGTTAGCTGCACGTGTCGCTGCTCTTGAGAAGAAACTCTCAAATTTAAAGCAAACTAACAAGAATCTCGATAACACCACTCAGAATCTTAGATCTAGGGTCTACAATTTAGAGCTTAGGAATCTAACTCATAAGATTAATGAAGCTGTTCGTGAAAATGTCAAAGAGGCGGTTCAAATAGCTCTATAAGATCCTCTTCGAGACCACTTTAGAGACTTGTCCGAAGAAGATATGAAAGAAATGCTTTACCAAAGGATGTTTGAAACTGGCTCCTACAAATCACTTTCGGAACATATCGCGCTCTATGAAGCTCTTGAGGCATCTATGGAACATACACAAAGGGATAAGTTGCTCACTAAAATGGATAAGTCTTAGAAGCGACGACGTGATGATCAAGGCCCTCCTCCTCCTCTACCAGATTCTGATCCAATTAAGAAAAGAAGACATGACTCTAGCGCTTCAGGCTCATCACAGCCTCCAGCTCCACAGTCATCTGCCTGGAAGTCAACCGACACTAGAGATGCTCCTCCAAGCTCCTCCAATCTATCTGATTCAGAGGGTAATGACTCTTACCATTGAAGACATACCAATGCCAGAGACTGCCAATCTATCTGATTTAGAGGGCAATAACTCTGACCATCTTCCTAAAACCAAGCAGAGGCCAGAATGGTTGAAGCCCATTCCAGATGATGAAAGACCAGCTACTCTGGAACCTGCCTAGGTCATTCCTACATTTCATATTCCTGATGCTGAGAACAACTGGGCCAATGCTTTAGCTACCACATATCAAGCTCTGGCAGAGAACTCTTTACTTGAAAAGACTGGGGATATGCAGACGTTTATGAAATGGTATTGCCAAAAGATGGGAAAGACCGAGCTAACTCAAGTAGATTTGGAAGGTCAAGCTTGTGAAGTCGTTAAACCTTTCTACCTGAACGTCGTTCATCTTTAGTTTTAGATGGAAGAGTGTCACAAGATGCTTACAGATCAGATCGACTGGACTAATCCAGAAGGTGATCAAGTCAGGATTGATATTAGCAAGCCTCTGCCTCTCAGTGGTCCACCTGGTCATGTCACTATTCAAACTCAATTCTTTTTCAACAAAGACTTGGATTATTTGGGTTATGGCAGTAAGGAAAGCAGACATGTGTTGTCAATTTCCAAGATGAAAGCTGCTCGTTATCTTGACTTTGGACTTAAACTATGTGTACCTATGGATACGTGGATCAATGAAGTCTGCACCTATGACATCAGTGACTATTATGGTATATCTCATAGGTGGTTTAATCATCAGAAATTCTACATTGACCGACACACAGCTTAATCAAGTAGCAAGGCTGTAAGAACTCACATGCGTATACTCAGTGTTAGCATAAAAGCCTACTCTCGCTACAGGTACGACTACTTGAAAGAGATAACACTACGCATAGCTGATTATCAAGAATACACAATTGCAGAAAGGGATTTCAAAAACTTGTATCCTATTGACTTTGAAGACCTGAATATGCTGCTTCTACAAGGTCATCTTAATCATCTTTCTGACTCAGACAGACGCATGCTCTCTACTGCTGTTAATCTGTGGACACGTAACTTAGTGATTCGACAGCGGGTTGAAGACTTCCAACTCGGCATTAAGAGCTACAGAAAACAGCTGAATCTCACTAAACCTGAGTGGGATGCAAAAGGATACAAGTACAAACATGACTATATAATCATTGATTCACCTCATGCAGTTGTGTTCCCTGTCAGTAACAATGAACGGGAGATCATGAGGTTCATTGAGATCTACAAATTCAGTGATGGTACGCTGTTAAATATCATGGAAGCACTGGATTACAGAGTTATGAAGTACAAGGTTAATCGACTCAATCTGGGTATGAACACAAGGTTTTGGACTAATAAGGATGTGGAAAGGAGCAAGGAATTCTGTAGGAACCCGATTTACTTCACTTCATATAATCAAACACAAATCGAAAACTAGAAAAAGAGAAAGAGAGGTGATAGAAAAGAAAGAAATTAGATTTAGATATTTGTGTGAGATTACTTAGATATTTTCTTATGAAAATATCTATATATATATCCCTACGACGCGTGGGATATTTAACTAGGACCCGGGCTCGGGTTTTGCTTGGGATTAAACCCAAAACATATACAATATTA
>BQNB010036759.1:28964-49901 GCA_026074375.1 Tanacetum coccineum | reverse complement strand
TAACATAAACATATGCTACATTTTTAACTAGTTTTCTTTTATGAACAATCTTTTTAATAACAAAGCCATATTATTATCAAGTAACATATAAAATAACAAGAACATGCGTGTATTAAGTGTAGAACCATGATTTTAACATTCAACTCATAATATTACTCAAGAACAATTTTAAAATCTTTGCTAGTTTCTTTTAGAAAAATATTTTACACAAACATGAATTGGTGATGTTTTTGTTAGGATTAAAAGCTTCTTGATGCTGTTTGAAGTTACTGCTGCTCGGGTGTGTGTTAATACTGCTAGCACAAATTTAATGAAAAATATGCTAAGTAGTTAGTATTGTTAGTTCATAGTTACTACTGCTAGTGTAACTTAGTACTACTAGTGTAACTTAGTACTACTAGTGTAACTTAGTACTGCTAGTTAATACTTCTAGTATATGTTAGTACTACTAGAGTAAAGTTAGTACTGCTGGTGAAGATTGAAGAAAATATTTTAAGTAGTTACTACTCCTTGTACACAGTTAATGCTGTTGGTGTATAAGTTACTACTGTTAGTGTTTAGAGTTAATGCTGCTATTATAAAGTTACAACTGCTGAAAAGATTAAGACTGCTAGAAGATTTTCTACTATCAGAGAAAGGATAAGGATTGCTCAGAGAAAAGATAAAGATTGATTAGAGATCAAGATTACTTAGTTGATAAGGATTGTTATTTATAGAATAGATCTTTGAGAATATTATAAGTTTTAGGAAAATATTGTAAATCGACTAGGACTCCTTGGTGTATAAAAGGAGGTCCTATGGCATAAAGTTTGATATCATAATCTAGAAATCTTTTGTTTTGATATCGTTATAGCTTCAAGGTTTTGTAACCCTAATACTAGGAGAGTATTCGTATTATTTGTAATAATAATATTAGAGCTTTTATTGTTGAATTATATTGTTTTGTGTTACTGTTTCATTGAAGAATTCTTCTTATATTAAAGATTAGATTTTGCATAATCTTTAGTATTATCAAACAAAGTTTCTTAACTAAGTTGTGTTAGATTTATCAAGCTAAGGAATTCAAGATCTATTCAAGTGGGACTAACAAGTGGTATCAGAGCTTGTTGCTTTGAGAAACTTTGCTAAAAAGACATGGATCAAGACTCAGTACATATGGTGGCTGCATCAAAAGTGCCTCAAACCAGGTGAGTATGAGCTTTGGAGGATGAGGATGGAATAGTACATCCAGATGATTGATTATTCTCTATGGGAAGTCATAGAGAATGGTAATGCACCTCCAATAACAAAAGTTGTTGAAGGTGTTGGGACTATAATTGCTCCTACAACTGCTGAAGAAAAGGCACAAAGGAGGTTAAAGTTGCAGGCAAGAAGTACTTTATTGATGGGCATCCCTAATGAACATCAATTGAAGTTTAACTTCATCAAAGATGCCAAGTCATTGATGCAGGCTATTGAGAAGAGGTTTGGAGGGAATGCTGCTACTAAAAAGACTTAGAGGAAACTTCTAAAGCAGCATAATGCAAATTTTACTACAACTAGCTCAGAGGTGTTAGATCAAACCTTTGATAGGCTTCAAAAGCTTATCAGTTAGTTGGAGATTCATGGTGAAAGTATCTCACAAGAAGATGTGAATCAGAAGTTCTTAAGAAGTCTGTTACCAGAATGGAACACACATACCATTGTGTGGAGGAACAAGCCTGAGATAGATACATTAAGCCTGGATGATCTTTACAACACCCTGAAGATCTATTAACCAGAAGTCAAAAGGACATCAAGCTTAAGCACAAACACACAAAACGTATCCTTTTTGTCCTCAAATAGAACCAGTAGTACAAATGGAGCAGTTAATACTGCTTATGGTGTTACAACTGCTAGCACTCAAGCTACTGCTGATTACTCAACAACAATTGATAACTTGAGTGATGCTGTCATATGTGCTTTCTTTGCAAGTCAACCAAACAATCCACAACTTGACAATGAGGACTTACAACAAATTCATCCTGATGATTTAGAAGAGATGGATTTAAGGTGGCAGATGGCTATGATAACAATAAGGGCAAGGAGATTCTTGAAGAACACTAGAAGGAAGTTTTCTGTAAATGATACTAAGACCATTGGGTTTGATAAGTCCAAGGTGGAGTGTTACAACTACTATAAAAGGGGACACTTTGCAAGGGAGTGTAGGGCTCCAAGGAACCAAGAAAACAGGAATAAGGAGAACACAAGAAGGGTTGTGCCAGTAGAGACAACTACTTATAATGCTTTGGTGTCTTGTGATGGTTCTGGTTATGATTAGAGTGATCAACTAGAAGAAGGTCCAACTAACTTTGCACTCATGGCTTACTCTTCTACAAGTTCTAACTCTAAGGTATCTACTAATTCAAACTGTTCATCATCTTGTTTGGAAAATGTTAAAATTCTTAAAGAACAAAATGAACAACTGTTAAAAGACTTAAGGACATCTAAATTAAATGCAATTGCTTATAAAATAGGTTTAGAGTCTATAGAAGCTAGACTTCTAGTTTATAATAAAAAAATATGTCATATTTATAATGAAAAGAACAAGTCTTAAAATGTGAGATTCAATTAAGAGAAATTACCATTACAGAGCTTAGAAGAAAGTTGGAACTGGCTCAAAAAACAAAAAGATGAAATTCAGCTAACAGTAGAAAATTTTAAGAATTCATCTAAAAGCTTAAGCAAACTAATAGACTATCAGATAGTTGATAAGTGCAAAACAAGTTAGGGATAATTTGTTCCATCCTCCCTATAACAGGAAACTTTAATGCCTTCAAACCCTGATTTGTCATTCTCTGGGCTAGAAGATTGTAAAATGAGCTATAGTTAGTGAGCCTACATTTGAAGAAGCCATGAGTTTGAGACTAGTGAATCTTTGAAGGCTAGTGCAGACCAAGCCTTCAAGGTTATAGGAAGAACTTGGTCCCATACTATATTGAAATCGATATCAGATAGTGAATTATGAAGCTGTGCCAAAGCCTAAGATAGAGAAGAAACTTATAAAACCTATTTTTGCTAAAAAATTAGAGGTTTTGTAAATCTAAAGAGCATTAAAATCTCTAGTAAATAACTGTTAAACAAGGTGATCAAAATAGGCTGAACACACATAGTCCTAGAGGAAACCAAAGAAACTAGAATCACATGATGTCTCAAAGATTAGGGACTAATTTTGAGATGATTAACAAAGCTTGCTATGTATGTGGAAGTTTTGATCACCTGCAGTATGATTGTGATAACCATCAGAGATAGTTTAATAATAAAAAGATGGTAAAACCAATGTGGAACTATACTCAAAGGGTGAATCACCAGAATTTTTCTAGAATGACTCACCCCAGTCCTAAAAGGAACATGGTTCCAAAAGCAGTATTAATGAGGTCAGGCCTAGTATCACTTACTACTGCTAGACCAGTTAATACTGCTCAACCCAGAACAATAGTGAATAGTGCAAGACCAATGACAAATGTTTTTAATAAAGCACATTCAACTATTAGAAGGCCCATTAACAACAAAACAACAACTAAAAATAGTAATTTCAATCAAAAGGTTAATACTGCTAGGCCAAAAGCAGTACTTAATGCTGTTAAGGGAAACCAGGTTAATGTTGTTAAGGCCTCAGCTTGTTGGGTTTGGAGACCAAAGCAAAAAGAAATTTTAGACCATGTTTCCAAACACAACAGTGCATCAATGATATTTAAAAGATTTGATTATATTGATGCACAAGGCAGATCCAAGTCAGTGATGGCTTGGGTCCCCAAAAGAGACTGATTTTCTTACCTTATGTGCAGGGCAATCCACAACAAGATTTGCAGGAGAAAGGAGTGATTGACAGTGGATGCTCAAGGCACATGACAGGAAACATGTCCTATCTTACTGACTTTGAAGAAATTGATGAAGGATATGTTGCCTTTGGAGGTAACCCCAAAGGAGGGAAAATCACAAGTCAGATTACAATCAAGAACTGTTAAGTTAGATTTTGCAGAATGTGAATTTTGTAAGAGAGATAAATTTATAACCTCCTTTAGTTCTCACAAATAGTGTGACAAAAAGAATATGATCTTCATTAATGACACTGAAAAAAAAAAATGTATTGTTTTTATCCCAAACTTAAGTTAACGATTAAGTCATGTTTTACCTTAAAGTTCCTAGAAAGAAAAATATGTATAGTGTTGATTTAAAGAATATTGTTCCTAAATGAGGTCTAACTTGTCTATTTGCAAAAGCTACATCTGATGAATCTAAACTTTGGCATAGAAGACTTGGACACATAAATTTCAAAACAATGAATAAACCGGTTAAGGGAATCTTGTAAGAGGTTTACCTTCAAAACTTTTTGAAAACAATCAAACAAAATTTGTTGCTATGTCAAAAAGGCAAAGCAACAATAGAGCTCTAGTAAGTTCAAGTCACCAAACCTTTAAGCATATGTTAGCATATGGATTTGTTTGGGTCCAAATTTGTAAAAACCTTAAGAAAAGAATAATGCATTATTGTCACATATATTATAGTAAGGTTTTAGTTTATGGTTTTTCTTTTTAGCTACTTAGGATTGAGACTAATAGCATTCTTAAGTCCTTTATAACTGGAGTAAAATCTAATAGATCAAAGGGTTAAGGTAATTAGGTGTGACAATGGAACTGAGTTCAAGAATAAGGAGATGAATCAGTTTTGTGAGAGAAAAGGTATTAAGAGAGAATTTAGTGTAGCTAGAACTCCTCAATAAAATGGAGTAGCTGAGAGGAAAAATAGAACACTAATTGAGGCTGCTAGGATAATGCTAGTTGATTCTAAGCTACCTATTACTTTTTAGGCTAAAGCAGTTAATACTGCTTGCTATGTGCAAACTAGGGTATTAGTAACTAAGCCTTATAACAAGACCCCTTATGAACTTTTTCTTGGTAGAAAACCAGCTTTAGGCTTTATAAGACCATACCATAGATCACTTAGGCAAGTTTGATGGTAAGGCTGATGAAGGATTCTTTGTTGGGTACTCAATCAATAGTAAAGCGTTTAGAGTATTCAACAGTATAACTAGAATAGTTGAAGAGAACCTACATGTCCAGTTTAGTGAGGATACACCTAATATTACAGGAAGTAGACCAAATTGGCTTTTTGATATTGATGCACTAACAAAGTCAATGAATTATAAGCCAGTTGTTGCAGGAAATCGGTCTAATGGTAATGCATGTACAAAAGCATGTGATGATGTAGGTAAAGCTAGAATGGAGACAGTACCTGGCAAATACTACATTCTGCTACCATTGTGGACTGATGATCTACCATTCTCTCAAAATTCAAAGAGTTCTCTTGATGCTGGATTCAAACCTTCAGGAGATGATGAGAAGAAGGTTGATGAAGATCCAATAAAAGATAGTGAAAGTATTGATCAAAAGAAGGATGATAATGTTAAAAGTACTAACAATGTTAATGTTGCTAGCACAAATAAAGTTAATGTTGTTGGTGGAAAAACAAGCATTAAACTTCCAGATGATCCAAATATGCCTGCTTTGGAAGATATTGCCTATTCAGATGATGATGAAGATGTTGGTGCAGAAGCTGACATGAACAATTTGAGTCCTATTCCAACTACAAGAATACACAAAGATTATCCAGTGGTACAAATTATTAGAGACTTGCATTCAGTACCTCAAACAAGAAGAATGACAAAGAATTTGGAAGAACATGGTTTGTTTAGAGATTCATTTCAACAAAGAACAAACCATAAAAGACTATACTTTCAAAATTAACATAGTTTGCTTGCTTTTTAACACATATAAGAGACCCTAAAAGGTAATTTTTGCATTGAAAAGGATCCAAGCTGGTAGAGGCTATACATGGAAGAAAGGCCTTTCTACAATTCAAGCTACAAGAATTTGGACTTTTATTGATTAACCAAATTTAAAAAAAGTGCAGATTGTCCTAAATGGGTTTTCATTCATGAATAAAAAGGATGAAAAGAGAATTAGTGTAAGACATAAACAAGATTGGTTCTCAAGGTACACACAAGAAGAAGGGATAGACTATGATGAGGTCTTTGCCCCTGTTGCCAGAATTGAAGCAATTAGGCTATTCTTAGCCTATGCCTTATTTAAAGACTTTGAGAGTACCAGATGGATTCAAGAGTGCATTTCCTAATGGTAGAGATCAAGAACAGTCTACGTTGTCAACCACCAGTATATTAAGATCCAAACTTTCCTAAACAGAGTAAAACAAAGTATAAAAGAGCACTTTATGACTGGCATCAAGCACCTAGAGCTTGGTATGAAACATTGTCAACTTATTTGTTGGACAATGGGTTTCAAAGAGGAAAGATAGAAAAAAAACGTATGGTTTTAACCATAGGGAAAAAGGTGATATTCTTAGTTCAATGATGTAGATGAATACATTGGTTGCTCTACAAAGAAGTCATTATGCACTGAGTTTGAAAAGATGATGCATAAGAAGTTTCAGATGAAATCTATGGGTGAACTTATATTCTTCTTAGGACCTACAAAGTGTAAATGCAGAGGCAGAAGGGATTTTTAACAATCAAGACAATATGGGACAGAGATTTTGAAGAAAATTGGTTTTTTAACAGATGTCAAGTACAGCTATCACACCTAGGGAAACTCCAATAAGCCTTTGTTTCAAGGATGAAATGGTGAAGATATAGAAGAACACATGAATAGATCAATGATAGGCACATTGATGTATCTTACTTCCTTTAAGACTTGGGAATAATGTTTGTAGTGTGTGCATGTGCAAGATACCAAGTCAACCCAAAAGTATCACATCTTCATGCTGTGAAAAGAATTTTTAGATACTTAAAAGGTCAACCTAAATTAGGCCTTTGGTATCCAAAAGATTCACCTTTTGATTTGGTAGCATAAACTGATAGTGATTATGCTGGAGCAAGCTTGGATAGGAAGTCTACAATAGGAGGTTGTCAATTCCTTGGGTGTATATTGATTTCATGGCAGTGCCAGAAGCAGACGTGGTTTGTTAATGTCACAACAAAGCTGAGTATGTAGCTGCATTAAATAGTTGTGGGTCAGTGCTTTGGATTTACAATCAATTGGCCATGATATGGGTATAACTTATGCATACAAAGATCTATATTGGGTAATGAGAGTAACTATAGCATAGTTAAGAACCCCGTTACTTTCATTATCAAAAACAAAGCACATTGAGATAGACATCACTTTAACAGATGGTCAAATGCAAAAGAATTGATTCAAATGGTTTAAAATTCATACGGACAAGAATGTTGTAGATTTCTTACAAAAGCTTTTGATGTAGAGTAGATTTGAATTATTTTGATTAACTAAGTATGGGAATGCTCAATCTTTAAATAAAGTCTTGATTATGGAAAAATGGTGAGCTAAAAGAATTGAGAAGAAAACAAAAACAAGACAGATTTAATTGTAATAAAAAGAATTAAGAGAAATGTGAAAAACATACATAGAGAATTGTTAGTAAAAAAAGAACTCAGAGAAACAAAAACAGAGCACAGAGTTTTTGTAAGCCAAAAGGATACATTGATGAATGGAAAAGCTGTTGAAAATGAATTGGAGTAATACAGGTGACTCAAAGTTAAAGCTATCTAATGCCTAAACTTACTTTACTACTGCTGGCAAAAGTTAGTGCTGCTAGGCTAACTTAATACTGCCAGGTTACCGTTGGGTTAATGCTGTTGAGGGTGTTCTACATAAATACAACCGTTACTTTGATTGAGGGTTTCTTTCACTCTTATAATCGATTTTGCTCTTTTAGATACTCTCAAAATCACAAAGCATAACTTAATCATCCATTCTCAAAACTCAACATCTATGATGGCTTTGAAATTTGCTGATTCTCACAACATGGTTGAGTTTTTGGAAAAACCCACTGAAAGTTCTGGGTTTAAGGAGATAGTAGATTTTATGAATGCACACCCCATAAGGTATGTGCTTTTGTATACTGTTAAATCCTACTAATATATTTTCATTAATAAATCAGTTTTGGTCTACTGCTAAGACCAAAACCATCAATAGAGAAACACATATTCATGCCTTAGTAGATGGCAAGAAGATAGACATAACAGAATCATCTATGAGGAAAGATCTTCAATTTGCAGATGAGGATGGTATTGATTGTCTTCCAAATACTACTATTTTTGATAACCTTAAATTGATGAAGTATGAGAATCTTTCTGATAAACTTACTTTTTACAAATCTTTCTTTTCCCGTCAATGGAAATTTCTAGTTCATACCATCTTGCAGTGCTTAAGTCCAAAGAAAACTGCTTGGAATGAGTTCAGTAGCAATATAGCTTCTGCTATTATTTGTTTAGCTACTAACCAAAAGTTTAATTTTTCAAAAATGGTTTTTGATGGTATGACTAGAAACTTGGATAGTCTTTCTACTAAATTTTTAATGTATCCAAGGTTTTTGCAAGTGTTTTTGGCAAGGGGACTTGAAAGTGTGCCATCCTCCTAATGCTATTTTTAGTTCACCTGTCACACTAAGAAGGTTATTTGCTAATATGAAAAGAACTGGAAAGATTGTTAGGAAAAGTACAACCTTTGTTCGACACAATGCGATACAAAACCATGTAGATGTGGGTGAAAGGTTCGGACAGAACCCACTTATACGCCCAACACACACCCAATCTGATCAAACCATCATAAATTTATAGAACAAATCATGAGTTCAATTCATCACATCAAACCTAAAAAAGACCCACAAAAAAAACCCCTAGGATGCCTAAAGAGCAAGGTCACACAAAACCTCAGTCCTGGTGAGCTATTGAACGTAGTACGAGATAAGTCTGTCCCTTAAAGAGAGGGGAGACAGTTTAAAGAAAGGGCCTGCCAACTACTTGCTTCTAGCTTAGAAGCAGAGCAGGTCATGGTAACATCTTAAGACCCAATCCAATGAAACACCTAATGAACCTAAATCCCCAAGGATTGGTTCAGGTATTAGGTCCCAGGAGCCAAGACACCATGGAGACAACAATTGCCAAACTAATTTTGAGAATGTAGTTCTACAACATCTAATTACGGTCACACGTGCTCGCGAGAGTTAACACACCTCAAAGTGATTAGGATAGCATGAAACTTAAGGCATTGATAGAATTTTGTACCAAATTGCAACAAAGAGTTCTTGACTTGGAGAATACAAAGACTGCTCAAGCTTAGGATATTACAAGTTTGAAACTGAGAGTCAAGAAGTTAGAGAAGAAATGAGGGTCAAAAACTCACAAGCTCAAAAGATTATATAAGAAATAAATAATTGAACCTGTGATTCAAATTGCGGTAGATCTGCAAGAAATGATGTTCCTCCTATGAAGCAGTTTTTGGTGATCAGGAGGACAGCATCCCAAAACTGTATAGACAAAATTGATGACAAACAATAAGATGCAGAGATTACATATGGTTTGATGAAACTTAGGGGATGTAAGGTGATGAATCTAATTGTTTGATCCAGGTTTATCTGATGATGAAGAAGTGTTTGCAGGATAAGATATGGCTGAAAAAGAGATTAATGTGGCTGAAAAGGAAGTTAGTACTGCTGATCCAGTTACTACTGTCAATGTTAAGGTTACTACTACCAGTGCTACAACAATAACTTCTGATGATTTGACTCTTGCTCAGAACACCTAATGAGAAAAGAAGTGCAAAGACCCAAAGCAAAGTGGATGTATTCAGAAGAGCAAGGTAAATTAACCAAGTCAACAACAATAACAACAAGACCTCAACAAGAACCATTAAAAGATAAAGGTAAAGGTATCATGGAAGAGCCTGAGAAACCAACAAAGAGAAAAGATCAAATTAGGCATGATGAGGAAGTTGCTCAAAGACTTCAAGCTCAAATGCAAGCTGAATTAGAAGAAGAAGATAGGCTTGTAAGACAAAGAGAAGAAGAAGCCAACATTGTTTCATGGGATAATGTGCAAGCAATGATAGATGCTGATTATCAAATGGCTCAACAAATGCAAGCAGAAGAACAAGAGAAGTTGAGTATTGAAGAGAAGTCCAAGTTGTTTGTACAACTATTGGAAGCAAGAAAGAAACACTTTGCAGCAATGAGAGCAAAAGAAAAGAGGAACAAACCACCAACTAAAGCTCAAAAGAGAAATACAATGTCTACTTATCTGAAAAACATGGCTGGATACAAGCACAATCGAATAAATCAATTGAAGAAACAAAATGCTTGGATGATAAGGCAGAAGGTTATTTGGACAAATACAAAAAAAAGGGTAAACACATTTGTAGAAAGGATACAAAACTGTTTGATAGGTAGTGAGAAAAAGTAGCAGGAGAAAGACTGATGCGGAAATGCAAAAGAAGCAAAAGGTGCATGATGACACAGAGGAAGAAAAACTTAAAGATTGCATGGAAATTGTTTCTGATGAAGAAGAAGTAGCAATTGATGCTATTCCTTTGGCTAATAAGCCTCCAAGCATTGTTGACTGGAAGATCCACAAAGAAGGATAGACAAGCTATTACCAGATAACAAGAGCTGATGGAAGTTCCAAGATGTACTTAGTGTTTAGTCAATTGCTCAAAAGCTTTGACAGGGAAGATTTGGAAACTTTGTGGAGGTTGGTTAAAGCTAAGCATGGGTATACAAGGCCAGAGGAGGGCTATGAGAGAGTGTTATGGGGTGATCTAAAAATAATGTTTGAACCTCATGTAGAAGATGCAGTGTGGAGGAATCTACAAGGAAACAAAGTGTTGGTTTGGAAGCTATTTGATTCCTGTGGAGTACATTTTGTGAGGTTTCAAAATCTGCATATCTATATGCTGGTAGAGAAAAAGTATCCCCTTACACCTGCTACAATCACAGATATGCTAAATAGGAAGCTGCAAGCTGATCATTGGAATGAAATGTGTTATCAGCTTCTTAAGCTCATCACAAAACAGCTCAAGAATCAATGAAGTATTTGGAAGCATCCTCCTGGTGATTATAAAGCTTTAAATGAAGAAACTTGATGATTTAGGAGATAAATATCAAGTTTAGGGTACTGCTAATGAATATTAAGACTGTTCAGAGTTAAGACTGCTAGAAGTTAAGACTGCTAGTGAAGAAGTTAATGCTGTTAGTTGAAGTTACTATTGCTCAGGAAATTCAAGGAAAATATTCTAAGTTGTTACTACTACTAGAGTAAAGTTACTACTGCTTGAATATTACTGCTGCTGGTGTATAAGTTACTATTGCTGAAAGAGTTCCAACTTTTAGAGAAAGGATAAAGATAAAAGAAAGGATAAAGATTGTTTGAAGATCAAGATTACTTACGTAATAAGTATTAGTTATTTATAGAATAGATCATAGAGAATATTCTAAGTCTTAGGAATATTATTGTAAGCCAATTAGGACTCTTTGGTGTATAAAAGAAGGTCATAGGGTATTGAGTTAGATGTCAGTCATTAATATACATTACTCTAGAATTTTTAGCTACAAGGCTTATGTAACCCTAAAACTATTAGAGTATTTCAATTAATATATAGAAGCTTTATTTGTTTAATTCTTGAGTGTTCATTAGCATTACTATTCTATTGAATATTCTTTTTATTGATCAAATATTAGATTCCGCATAATCTTTGATATATTTTACAAAGTTTCTATCATAGTTGTGTAGGATTTATCTTGCATAATTAAACCTTGCACAAGCTAAGGAATTCAAGATCTATTCAAGTGGGATCAACACATCATCTTCATCACCATCCCCAAAACACATCTTGATCAAACAAATCTAATGTCAATTTCCTCTTCTTTACTCAGACGTCATTAAAAACTCATCCACTTATATGTACCTTAAGTTACCAGGTTTAGGATATTGTATCAGCACGAACACTATAAAAAAAAACCCATCAAGACGATTCTATGTTTATCCTAATCGTAATGTAAGTTTCTTGGTTATTTTATGGATGTGCTTACTATTTGATTATTGTCACACCCCCAAATAGGAACCCGTCCGATTTAGCGTCCGAGGGCGTGACGTTCATGATTATCTTAATTACAAAGCATAAAGAACGACCTTTAAAGGTACGTTTGAAAAATAAACACCGTTGCATAAATTTAAATTATTAATAAGTTTACATCACTCAAATTTAAAAGGTTCAAAAGACAACACGCGAAAGCTTAAATAAGTTCAACAACGGTATTTAAGATAAACTTGGATAAAATCTGGAAAACTGGTTCGGCAATAGACTTCATATAGTACAACAACAACATCCATGCCTAAGCACCTGAGAAAAACAGCAGAAAAACGTCAACATAATAGTTGGGTGAATCATATGTTTAGTTTCAAACGAAGTTATAGTGGAACCCAAAGATATCAAGAACTTAGCGACAGTTATAAACGTATACAACTTCAACATAAAAAGGTATTTACTTGCAACTAAGCTCATGACACTTAAGCAAATAAAAGAAAGATAACATTGTACATTGCTATAAGTTATTTGCTTGCCTTACAAATGTCCGACAAAAGACCCATCAAACCGGTTTTTCGACCTGACATATAATCCATTTATTCGAGAGCCCCGGGAGTAGTGAGCGCTACTCACATCGGATAGGGATAATTTAGTCCCAATAGATCTATTTATTTTCACTCGCGGCCCCAGTCTACCTAACATACTACCTGCTATTCCCTCCGTCAAGAAATTCACAATTCATGATATTTCGTTCAAGTTTGTTCTAAACGCTACGTTAGGCAAAATTAAATAGGAAATTCTCACGAATAGTAATTGTTCCATTTTAAAAACAAAGCAAATTGTTCTCTCACAACCTAAGTTATAAAACATTTATTCAAAACGCAAAAAAAAGAGTGGGGCTATGAACATCACCTTATTTAGAGAAATGAGGTCGTTGAATATATAAAAATAATTCACACGTAAAGAACAACGATATACAAAAGCAACCTAGAATGGACGTTTGATTTAATATCAGGATCTGAATGAATTTATAGGAAAATGCATAGGAGTATAACTAGTATACTTTTGTTAAACTATATCTAAAAATTAACGTTTGTGATCGGATATTAATAAAATAAATCCGTACGTAAATGGTATAAAAAATATGTATTTAAATATTACAAGATTTATAACCGTTCTAAGTAAAATAAATATTAAATATATTATTTTATAGTTATTATAAAGATATATTAAATATTGTATCGTCACTAAAATTTAAATTCTCGTATCATACATTACATGAACGTTTTCTAGTATTTAACTAAGAATAGGTTAAATATAAAAATTTCGGCATGACCCGTTTTCGTGTTTACAGCCACGTTTTTCCAAAGACATTATACATTTATTTAAAACCATTTTTAAACCATTTTATAACTACTTTCAATTCCACTTTTCATAATTAAAAATTATACAAACAACAAATCCATTATATTATTGCCACGTCCAACGTTTAAAAAATAATTAAGCGTAACGCAACTAAATCATATTTTAATAAAATAAGCTATTCGCGACTTATCCAATAATCACACCGTAGCTTTAAACGCCTTTGTGTTTTTGTATTTATTTTGGTTCCCCTATGCCCGTTAGAGTCTGAAATTATGTTTTTACATATCCATTTAATCCGATAGCAAAAGCATTAAGCAGATAAAATACGTGACCAAAAATAATCTATCAAAAAAAGCGACAAAAAGCCACGTATATATATAGCTTAACATATAGCTCAAAAATAAGCTCATGGTGTTTGAGTCTTGACTGTGGGACCGGTTTTACAAACCCTAATAAAGTATATATGAAGCTAAAATTAAGTCGAATAAGTTTATTGCTTGTACTTTCAAAATAAGCTAGAAAATAAATTCATATAAATACAATTCAAACCAAAATAAGTCTAAACAAATATTACTTCTTTTCTTTTCTAGTTTGGCCGAACCAAAATAATCCCAAATAAGCACAAGATAATCAAAAAAAAGCATTTTCCAAAAGCTTATTAACTAAGCCGAATAAAAGAAGCTAAAGCATACTATTTAATTACACGCAAATAAACCACGATCACAAAACTAATATTTTTCCTATATTTCTATATATATCTATCGAACCATATATAAACAAACCCTTTTAGGTTTTATGTGTTTTAAAATCATGTTTTTCAAAAAAAAGTTGTAGAACTAGCATGTATGACATCAAGATAATAATAGAAAAGAACAATTATTTAAGAATTTGAAGACTATAACAAAGTATGGAAATTTTTAGAAGGAAGAATGAGATTAGAACAACCCAAATGTTGTTTAATATAATACCCGTATGATACAATTGAATCAAACATTTAATAAATCTTCAAGTGTTTTTTTATCAAAGATGAAAAATTATGAAATTGTGTGTGTTTCTTGGATGGTTCGAACAAAAGAAGGCATAGAAAAAGAGAGAAAACTAAATTTTTAGTGTGTGTGTTATGAATAAGAAAATGGAAGCAAAAAGATATAAATAATACAAAGTTTACTTCACACACTAAGTGTGTGTTTTGAGAGTGTGTTCGTGATAACAAGAGACAAGGAAGGAGGATGGGGACCAATTTAATCTTCCAATCAAATTCAAGTTAGAGCTAAAACATGTGATCAAGGCTTGTCCTTATTGATTTATGAATCAAACTTGTCACCAATGTGCATAGGTGTGGTTTGTTAAGCCGAACAAGATCAAAGGGGAGGGGGGACCAACTAATTTTCTTCATTTTATTTTGCTAGTGATTCCCACTTGATTTAATTTCCAAGTCTTGCATGCATAAGCTAATGTTATAAGTAAACCACGATTTACGCAAGTAACGAAACAAATAATGGTATCACCGAAAATTATGAAATTTTAAATATTGCCATAAAATGTAAAAACGTGGCTATTGCCAAAATACTCAACTATTAGTCCTCCCTGTTCGCGCCCCTAAATAAATTCTTAAGAGTAAAAAGCGGGAATGACTTCCCGGTTACAAGCAAAAGCTAAACGAAACTTTAAAAATTCAAATTGCTAAACGGAAACGGCTAACTTATTGGAAGGAAATTCCTGGGGTGTCACATTCTTTCCCCGTTAGAAGAGCTTTGTCCCCAAAGCTCATGACGTGGTATCTGCCACCGGGCAGAAATTAGGAAAAGAAGCGGGTACTTCTTTTGCATTTGGTCTTCACGCTCCCAGCTGAACTCAGGACCTCTCTTGTATTATCCAGCATAACCTAACAATTCGGAATACCGACTCCTTCTTAAAAAAAGCTTGAACCCCAGGTCCCATGATTTCTGACAGTTTCAATGACGAAGAGTAGTTTTCGTCAACTTGGATCTCATCCAATGGTACAGCAAGCGGTTCATCAGCCATGCATTTCTTCAATTTCCGAGTACGTGAAACATACTATGAAACTCTACCTCAAAACCTCCTTGGAGTTTCCAAGACGATAGGCGACGGTTCCTACTTTAGCAATGATCTTGAAAGGTCCAATATAACGAGGGTTTAGCTTTCCCCGTTTGCCAAAACATATCACCCCCTTCCATGGCGATACTTTCAACATGAACCTTTCCCTATCTTTGAAACTCAGAGTTTTATATCTTAGCGTTGGCATAAGCTCTTTTTGACGGTCACGGGCGGCTTGGATACGACTCTTGTTTTGAACTATTTTCTCGATCGTCTCATGGATGATCTCTAGGCCAGTGAGTTGACTATCTCCAACTTCAGCCCAGCAGATAGGTGATCGACACTTGCACCCATACAACACCTCAAATGGAGCAGCCTTAATGCTGGTATGGTAACTGTTGTATGATAAACAAAATTCCTACCAAATGGTAAATTGTCTATCCAAGTAACTTTGTTCCAAAGACTCAATGATGGATCACAACAAGGCATCGTAACACGTCGCACTCTCAAACGTTATGAAATGGTCCAGCTCACTCTGACCATCGGTCTCTGGGTGGTAAGCTGTGCTCATATCCAATCGAGTACCTAATGCTTTATTTAGAGAATTCTAAAAATGTGAAGTAAATTTCCCATCACGATCAGAAATGATTAAAACTGGCACTCCGTGCTTTGAGACTACTTCCTTCAAGTATTGTCTTGTCAACTTCTCTAACGTGTCATCCTCTCGTATAGGCAAGAAATGTGCAGACTTAGTGAGACGATCAACGATTACCCAAATCATATCTTGACCAGTTGCTGTCTTTGGCAATTTAGTCACAAAGTCCTTTGTTATATTCTCCTATTTCCATTATGGGATCTCTGGTTGAACCAACAAACCAGGTGGTTTCTAATACTCTATCTTAACCTTAGCATACGTTAAGCATTTGCCAACATAGGTAGCAATCTCTGCCTTTATGTTGGGCCACTAATACAGCTTTTTCAGATCTTAGTACATCTTATCTGATCCAAGATGGATTGAATACTTTGACTTATGGGATTCATTCATAATTAAAGCTCTCAAATCACACCAAATACGTGAATCTAACTTTGATTGTTTCAAACATAACGTCCGTCACAGAGGTACTAGCTTGTTAATCATACCAAGGCAAATCTCATTGATGAAGTTCTCTTCTTTTCTGGCTTCCAATTGAGCACTCAAAATCTGCTTAGGAAGGTCCAAACTAATAGTCATAACTAAGGCTCAAACTCGTAGTGGCTTAATTCTCTCTTTTCGACTTAGGGCATTAGCCACCACTTTCGCCTTCCCTGGATGATATCGAATCTCACAATCGTAGTCGCTCAACAACTCTAACCATCGTCGTTGTCTCATGGTCAACTATGTCTGATCGAGAATGTGCTATAGACTCTTATGATCAGTGAACACAATGCACTTTGTACCATACAGATAGTGTCTCCATATCTTTAAGGCAAACACTACTGCACTAAGCTTTAGGTCATGTGTAGTATAGTTCTTCTCATGAACCCTGAGTTAGCGAGATGCATAAGCTATGACCTTCTCCTTTTGCATCAAGACTGCACTCAACCCTTTATGCGAAGCATCGCAATATACCACGAAGTTCTCACTTCCCTCAGGTAAAGCCAAAATAGGCGCACTACACAGTTTCTGCTTCAACAACTGAAACACATCTTTTGCCTTTTCTCCCCAATCAAAATTTTACGCTTTTCTAAGTCAACTTCATCATAGGCCTAGCGATCTTTGAAAAACCTTCGATAAATCATCGGCAGTAACCGGCCAAGCCTATAAACTGACAAATCTTGGTTGGTGTCTTGGGTGACGCCCAATCCTTGATGGACTCAATCTTAGCGGGATCAACGTGAATACCTTCACTATCAATCACATGACCAAGAAATTGTACCTTCGACAGCTAAAATTCACACTTTGAAAACTTGGCGTACAATTTCTCCTCCTTCAACAACTTCAAAATCAGCCTAAGGTGTCCTTCATGCTCCTTTCTGCTCTTGGAGTAAATCAAAATGTCGTCGATAAACACGATTACAAATCTATCCAGATACGGTTTGCACACCCTATTCATCAAATCTATGAATACTGCCGGTGCGTTAGTCAAACCAAACGACATTACTTGGAACTCGTAGTAACCATAAAGAGTCCTAAATGCGGTCTTAGGAATGTCTTCCTCTCGAACTCTGAGTTGGTGATAACCAGATCTCAGGTCGATCTTAGAGTAGACTCTTGATCCTTGCAGCTGATCAAACAAGTCGTCGATTCTCGGAAGTGGATATCGGTTCTTCACAGTAAGTTTGTTTAGCTCATGATAGTCGATACACATATGAAAAGATCCATCTTTCTGTTTGACAAACAAAACCGTGCTCCCAGGGTGAGGAACTGGTCTTAAAATCCTTGTCAGAAAGTTCCATGCAACTGAGGGATAACACTTGCATTTTGCGCTGATGCTAAATCGATACGGGTGTCGTTGCTATAGGTGCAGCACCAGGGCCTAAGTTGATATGAAATTCAACTTGTTCGAGTAAGTGGTTAAATCCAGGCAGAATCATCTGAAAGACCTCCAGAAATCCCGTATTATCGGTACTTCCTCAAGTCGCTTCTCCACCTACTTATACCTCAGCCTTTTTGGATGTAACTTGCGCTAGGTAGACCTGACATCCCTTCTGAATATACATCTGGGTCCTCGTACACGATATGATGTTCAGCTTACTTCTATTACCATAATCGTCACCTCGAATTATCAATACTTCGTCTCCATAAGGTATACGGACGACCTTCTTGTCACAAACGGTCAACGCGTAGTATTTCGCCAACCAATCCATACCGATGATGAAGTCAAAACTACCAAGTTCTATGGGCATTAGGTCTATGTCGAATGAATGACATAATAATCCTAACGTGCAACCTTTAAGAACAATATTTGTTTATGAGATTCTTCCATCGGTAAGTTCTACGGCATAACTAGTGTCTAAAGTAGATGGTGTGATATCAAGCAAAGCACTAAAGGTAGACGACACAAAACTTCTATCGGCGCCCGAATCGAATAACATGGAAGCATATCAATTATTGAGAAGAAACGGACCTGTGACAACGTTGGAATCAGGGTTTGTTCCTCCTCCATCAATGGCGTAAGCCTTTGTTGTAGCCTCATTACCTCCAATCTGGTTTCCAGTCTTGTTTCCAACTCTGTTTCTTGTCTGGTTTCCACGGTTCTGATTCCTCAACTTTGGGAAATCCTTCTTAAAATGTCCCGGTCTTCCACACTCGTAACAAACAACACCCTGCTGATTTCCAACTGGAGCTATCTGAGTGTTTAGGGTAATAGTCGCCATACAATCCCTAGTCATAGTTCCAACCTTTCTTACAGTTTATTTGTACTTCACTGTACATGGCCCTACATGGTGGTATTTGCACTTGTTGCAAAGTGGGTGAGGTCCAATATACCCTCTCCTCTCATTGTTCCCAGTCGTGTAAGCTCTAACCATATTCTGCCCACTAATATATTGCCTCTTAAATGGTTGTTGTTGTCCATGGTTATCCCTTGGGTTACTTTCCATCCTCCTCTTACTCTCAGCACTCCATGTAGCATAACCCTGGAGCTTCTTATCCATCAAATGGTTAGCAATGCATACGACATCTTGGAATCTAGCTGGGTTTGCAGCAATCACATTTCCTTGAATGTTGTCTGGTAACCCTTCAATAAACCTCTCCACTCTGTCCTCTTGGTTAGGGACCATTCTAATACACAACAAAATCAACTTCTGAAATCTTTAAGTGTAGACAGTCAAGTCATTACCTTTTACGGTCAGATTCTACAATTCAGTTTCCATTTTCTGAATCTCATTCTTTGGACAATACACCTCAATCATCCACTTCATAAGTTCTGCCCAACTCATGGCATAGGCGGCCTCATTCCCAATCGTTCTCTTATGGGAGTTCCACCAAGTCAATGCATTGTTCAGCAGAGTGCATGAAGCATACTTCACTTAATACACTCTCCTGGACATTGCTAATGTGTAAAACTGTTTCCATCATCTTGAGCCAACGAGTCAAATGCCGATAACACCTTCTGTTCCATTAAAGTTAAGTGGCTGGCAACTTCAGAAGTCTTGATAAGTGCAACTCTCTAGCAGCATAAACTCCTCTAAAGTTATAGCCATATTCCTTCCTTTGTTCCATTACCATTTCCATTTCATAATTCATACCATGATTCCCATTTCTGTGTCCATTTCCTCCATTTCCGTTTTCTCTGTTTCCTCCATTTCCATTTCCTCCGTTTCC
This sequence comes from Tanacetum coccineum, assembly GCA_026074375.1. NCBI lineage: Eukaryota > Viridiplantae > Streptophyta > Magnoliopsida > Asterales > Asteraceae > Tanacetum > Tanacetum coccineum. Next base: position 30,257 of record BQNB010036759.1, on the reverse strand, counting down.
TCCAATTCCATTTCCTCCGTTCTCGCCTTCTTGTTCATCCCCATTCTCATTCAGGGGTTCAAGGGTCCTTGCGGCTTCACGAGCCTCCATCTCTTCAGCTACTCGGCGGGTAACCAATTCTTCAAACTCCTCACGAGTCATGGACGCTCCAGATCGGGTGTTAGGCATCTTCCTACAACATATCAACATAACACTCGATGAGATTTCTAGGTAATGCGAGATCACTAACGGTATTAAATAAAATTTACGGTTAATTCACATAGAAAATACATGATCGAAATACATATTCATGGAAATCCCATAATGCATGACACAAGAGCATAAATAAATCAAATCATGACATCATATCATAGATAAATATCAATTTCATATCATCGAACATAAGTGATTACATCACAACGTTTCAAAATACAGAAAATACGAGTTCTAACACTACGGCCGCTATTAGAAGCTACTGATCGATAATACTAATGAACACATCTAAGGACGATAGCCCATGTGCTTCCTAACACACGCCTTGAGTCTGCCAACTCTCACTCGATCATAAAATCGAAGTCGTCGCATCTGCCTCAACTTTCTTTGCATACGTGACATGCCGCGCTGGAGTCGGTCAACTCTCTAACTCTCAACACTCGCGGTGCCTCTAAGCCTCTTGTTATCCCTCTCTAACTCAGCAATCCTCTCAGTCAAAGCAATAACTGCCGACTCAACCCCAACAATCCTATGTCCCTACTCTCTCTGAACTCCCTCAATAGCCTGTATACGATGGACTGGGATAGCCTGAGTGTGATCATGGAACCTCTGAACCAAATCTCCCAATGTCTCATACGTAGCCTCTACTGCTCCCTCCTGATCAAGCTCAAGAATATCCTCTGGCATCACAGGATGCGTAACCCTATCAACTCTGACCTCAACCGGGCCTCTTACACCCATCTCCATCTCATCTCGATCAATAGCCTTAACTAAAACTCTAGCATCAATCCCTCTATCCCTAAGAGCATCTGCGTAAGCAATACACTTGTTAATCTCTGTTGAAATCTCTGGATCAGTATCCTGCTCTAAATGAGGCTCATCACTAACTCTGACAATAGCATCATCCCTCAAACTAATCTCTCTAGGATCAACCTCTACATCTGTCAGATAACCAGATTCCTTAACTCTCTTAGGCGATGGTATCAAATCAGCACAGACAGGAGATAAAGCCCCGGATACAAGTGGTAATGCAGGTAAAGATATCATAGGGGACCTACGTCTCTTGCGAGATGGCCCCGCAGAAGTACTCGGTAAATCAGG
>BQNB010036759.1:0-25832 GCA_026074375.1 Tanacetum coccineum | reverse complement strand
AATGAAAGTTGAAGAGTCGTTAAATGTAACTTTCGATGAAACTCCTCCCCCACCTAAAACATCACCATTGGAAGATGATTAATTAGTCGAAGAAGAAGCTATTGAGGTTAGTAAAACAAAACCTACAGGCAATGATCTTAAAGACATTTCATTAGAAAATAATCAAATTGTGAATATTAAAGAATCTAAAACTCATCCCCTAGAAAATGTTATTGGTAATCTAAATCAAAGAACTCGTAGGTCGTAAGCTTAAGACAAAAGCAATTTCTTTTGCTTTATTTCAACAATAGAACCTAAAAATATAAATGAGACATTAAAAGATGAAAATTGGGTAACGGCCATGCAAGAAGAACTAAACCAATTTAAAACAAATGATGTTTGGGAACTAGTCCCAAATCCCATAGATATGACTATTATAGGAACAAAATGGGTATATAGAAATAAACTTGATGAAAATGGCATCGTAACTAGAAACAAAGCTAGGTTAGTCACCCAAGGTTATAATCAACAAGAAGGAATTGATTATGACAAAACATATGCACCCATAGCTAGACTAAAGTCCATAAGAATACTCTTAGCTTATGCTTGCGCACTAGACTTTAAGTTATACCAAATGTGAAGTCTAAAGAATCATTATAAGCTCAGATTGTTTAGATCTATATCTAGGAAAAATAACAATGAACACAAATGTAAACTAAACTTTCAGCCTCAATATAAAATGATCACTCTGAATGGTGATATGGTTACAAAATAACCTTGAAGCTACTAACTATATTTGCTATGAAAACTATATAACTAATCTATGCCGTATGGTTCCTTTTATACACCAAGGAAACCCTAATGGGCTTACAAAACGCGTATACTAATCAATGCATATCTATTCCTAATATATCTCATGCATATCACTTTAGCATTACTAACTATTATAACTAACATTACTAATAAACTGAGATTACTAACACTTTGTACTGGCATCACTAACTATTAAACTAATAGTACTAATAACTTAGAGTGTTTTCTCTAATCTTCAGTAGCAGCACAAACTTGAACCAGCAGCATTAAGTTGTAGAAGTTTCTAATTCCCAACAATCCTCCCCTAAACTTGATATTCATCTTGTTAATCACCAAGTTTCTTTATTACCTACATCTTGATCACTAGGAGGATGTATCCAAACACTCTTCTACTTCTGAAGTTGTAATCTTGTAAACCTGAGAAGCTCATAAGCCATTTCACACTCATGATCAACTTCTAGTCTTCTACTTAGCATTCTTGAAAGCATCTCTTGTGTAAGAGGATATGTCTTCTCTATCAGCATGTGAATAGCAATTCTAGTATTCATCAGTAATACATGAACTCCACATGAATCAAATAATCTCCAGCTGATCAATGTGTAGTCCTGTTGAGCTTTCTAGATTTCATTATCTTTACTTGGTTCAAATATAGTAATGAGATCTCCCTAAAGTAATCTGTCATATCCTTCTGGGCTTACAGTCTCAAATCTTTCTTTAACCAGCCTATATAGATCTAACACATCTTGCCTATCAAAATCATCAAGCATTTCTATAAATATCTTGTAAATTTAGTACTTTCATCACCCTTGATGATCTCATAATACATCTTGTCTTCTGATAGAACATGTGTCTTCTAATCAACTATTGGATACTTTGTAGCTAGTGATTCAATATTTACAGCTTCATCATCTCCTGGAATTATATCCAAATAAGCTCTAAGCTCTTCCTTCTTATCATCATCCTCTATCTTCTGTCTCTTGATACTTTCATCATCAAGTTTTTCACCTGTTCTTTTCCTAGCAACTATTTTCTTTCTACTGCCTTCAGCTTTACCTTTTCTACTATCTTTAACCACTTCAGAATCTATAGGAACAAAGTCATTGATCCACTTCTGCTCCCTTTCATATAGATTCTGAATTTCTTCAAAGCTCTTGCTCTTCATCTAATTGTGAGTGTACTTTCCCATGTGTTTCAGATAAGTAACCATCTTGTTTCTGAGCTGAGCTCTGGTTGGTGGCTTATTTCTAATTTGTTCAGCTCTTTGTGCAGTAAATAACCTTTTTCCTTTTAGCAATCATTTCTACCAACATTCTAGACTTTTCTTCAATGGTGAATTGTTCTCTTTCTTTTTGTTGAAGTCTTTCTGCTAGTAATTCATCTACATCCATCCTTACTTGAATATCTTCCATTTGTTCAATCAATGCAGCATCCTTGGCCTCTTGTTCTGCAGCTCTTTCCCTACAATCCTTTGCTCTCTCTCAAACTATGCTTGTTCTTCTTCAAACAATCTTTAAGCAATCTTTGCATCCCTTTGAATCTGAGCCTTTATAAGGTTCTTTGGAGGCTTTTTAGGTTCTTGCATAATGCCTTTTCCTTTATCTTTTGGATCAATAGTTGGAAGAATTCTTGTTGGTCTAGCAGATTCTTCTTGTGCAGCTCTGAAAGCAACTCCTTTTTCTTTTTCCTTATCCTTCTGACTTATCATCTTTACAAGTGTTTGAGCAATAGTAAGATCCTCATCTTCAAATGCAGTTGTAGTAGTTGTTGGAGGTGTTCTTGGTTTAGCAGTACTAATAGATACACCAGCAGAAGTAACTAATGCAATAGCAGCACTAACTCCAGTAGTAACATTATTAACTGCACCAGCAGCATTAACTGTATCTCCTTCAACATTCTTCATTGCTTTATTCACCATATCATCAATATCATCAAAGTCATCATCAAAATCACATTCTTCAAACATTAGCCTTGTCTTCAAATTCCTCCCATGTTTGGATACATTCTCCTTATCCAAACTCTTTCTCTTGGAGGCACCAATCTTGAAGAGTTTCATCCTTGGGGTTCTTGCTCATAGCTTCTTTTCCAATCTTCTGACTTTCTTTTTAAGCTTTTTGATCACCAAATCTTGAGCAGTCCTTAAAGTTTCCAAGGCAAGAACCCTCTTTGACAAGTTTGTACAGACAGCTATCAATTCCTTAATGTTAAGTCTACCCTCATTACTTCCAGGTGTGTTGACTCCTGAGAGCGTGAATCATAGAGTGATTGTTGGTACAAAAATCTGTCAAATCATCTTGATGTTCCATACTGTCCTCCCCACTTCTAGATGTGTTAACTTCTAAGAGAGGTGGGTTACGGGACTGTTTAGATGCAGTCTCAAACCTAGTCTGAGCATCTACATCCCCCAATGTGGTATCTTGGCACCTGGGTCCACTACCTAAACCATTTCCCAGAGGAGTTGGTTCATTAAGTGTTGTCTTGAATCGGGTCTTATAGATGTTACCACTTTCCTGCTCTGCCTCTAAGCTAGAAGCAGTAGTAGCAGTCCTAACCACTCTGTCATCCACTTCTGTATAGACAGCCTCATCACCAACCTTCTTAGGGGGACTACCAAACTGAGGTATCTTAGTGTCCTGACCTCTTTTGGCTCGCCTAGGTGTTTGAGTCTTTTAGGGATGTGATGCAACAGTAGTAACTTGTACTTCATGAGAGGGTGGAGCAGGGGAAGGTGTTGGTTGGGGTTCAGAGGGTTGTCTTGAACCTTTACCCTCCATTGCTTGTATTGCCAACATACTTTGAAATAATGGAGTAACTGTTCCTGAAAGACTTTTGCCTTTTCTTCTCATATTAGTAAAAACTTTTTTGAGTATATTTAGGTGTTTCATAAGTATCATTAAAAGGTTATGCAAGATTTTTAAACTTGGTTATTCAAAAACAGTTGTAAAAACCTTGGATACATCAAAAACCTTTTAGAATTTGGATCCAAGTTTCTTAACATACCATCAAAAATTAATTTAGAAAAATTAAACTTTTGATTATTTGCCAAACATATAACTGCTGAAGCAATATTAGTTGAAAACTTATTCCAAGCAGTAGATTTTGAACTTAGACAATGTAAGATGGTATGTATAAGATACTTCCATTGCGGGGAAAATAAAGCTTTTTGAAAATTAAGTTTATCAGAAACAATTTCATATCCCATCAATGCAAGGTTTTCTAAAATTTTAGAATTTGTTAGACTAGTAACACCATCCTCATCATTAAAGTGAAGATTACTCCTCACTGATGATTCTGATATTACTATAGTCTTGCCATCAACCTTGGCATGTATTTGCATTTCATTACTGACTATTTTGGACTTAGCGGTAGCCCAAAATTGCTCAATATAAAAAGCATAGATAGTAGGACTTATGGTTAAAAAATACCTGATAGTACTAGCATTCAAGAAGTCCACTATCTGATGAAAATCAACATTCCCCTATGTTCTTTGCAAACAAGCAACCATATTGTATTGATCAACAAACTTCAAATCCACCATAGATGATTAATTGATGATGAGTTTATGGATTCGATGATAAATTGAAGTGGGTTTGTGAATTTTGAGAGGGTTTTAGTGTTCAAGAGTATTAGAATGATCTTGATGTAGTCGAATACACTTATATAGATAAAAAGGAAACCTATAATAGTAGGAGACTATTTATTGACCAAGAATTTTGCTCAGCAATTGTAACTCCAACGGTAACCCAGCAGTACTAACTTTGGCTCAACAGTACTAACTTTTGCCTAGCAGTAATAACTTTCGCCCAACAGCACTAAATCCTGCCTAGCAGCATTAACCATACAACCACCAGTTTTAACTCAAATTCATCACTAAAAACCATCTTAAACACACAATCATAAATCTAAGCAAACACATCTTTAGAGATTAAGTAATCCAATGCTGGCAATCAGAAAGTTAAACCTGCTAACATCAAATGCCTTTGTGAGTAGATCAGCAACATTGTGATTTATATGTATCTTAATTACTTGAATGAGTCTCTTCTCATAAGAATCTCTAATGAAATGGTGCCTTATTTCAATGTGCTTGGTTTTAGAATGAAACACTAGATTATTCACAATACAAATAATGCTTTCATTATCAATGTGAATCTTCGTGTTAGAGAAATTGAACCCATAATCAAGCATTTGATTTTGGATCCACAACACCTGTCTATAACAATTAGCAGCAGTAACATACTCTTCTTCAGTAGTGGAGTTGGCAAATATAGTTTGCTTTTTTACATTGCCATGAAATCAAACTTTTGCTAAGAAATTGACAACCTCTTATTATGGATTTCCTGTCAAGGCTAGATCCAGTATAATCACTATCAGAAAAGGCTTCCAAGTCAAATGGTGAATCTCTAGGATACCAAAGTCCCAATTTTGGTTGACCTTTCAAGTATCTAAAGATCCTCTTTACTGCGTGAAGATGTGAGACTTTAGGAGTAACTTGGAACCTTGCACAAGCACAAACATTATGTCAGGCCTAGAAGCTGTTAAGTACATCAATGATCCAATCATTGATCTATATAAGTGAACATCCACATCCTCAGCTTCTTCATCCTCGAGCAATGCTTGTTGTCTTCACTGTGACAAAATCAAACTTCTTCAATATATCAGCCACATACTTGTCTTGGCTGATGAAGATTTCATCATCTTTCTGCTATTATCTTGCCAACCCAAAAGAAAGTGAGCTCCTATAGAAACTCATCTGGAAACTCTTGCCATCATCTGCTCAAACTCAACACATAAAGACTTCTTTATAGACCCAAAGATGATGTCATCAACATACACCTGCACTAATAGGATATCACCTTTGTCCTTCTTGATGAATAGAGTCTTATCTATAGTGCCTCTTCTAAATCTATTTTCCAATAAGTAGGTAGACAAGGTCTCATACCAGGCTCTAGGAGCTTGATGTAGACCATATAAAGCTTTTTCTACCTTATAAACTTTGTCAGGGAACTGTGGATCTTCAAAACCAGGAGGTTGGCACACATACACCTCCTCTTCAATAGTACCATATAAAAAGGCACTCTTCACATCCATCTGGTACACAATAAACCCCATAAATGATGCATAGGCCAAAAATAACCTGATTGCTTCTATCCTAGCAACAAGAGCAAAAACCTCATCATAATCAATTCCTTCTTCTTGGGTGTAACCTTGTGCAACCAGTCTTGCCTTGTTTCTAACTACTATCCCTCTCTTATCTTTCTTGTTTCTATAGACCTATTTTGTTCCAATGGCATGCTTGCCTTTGGGTAAATCAACCAATCTCCAAACCTTCTGCAATCTAAACTGTAGCAACTCATCTTGCATTGCCTCTATCCAGCTTGGATCTGTCAAAGCTTGTGTCACCTTCTTGGGTTCTATTTGTGAGAGAAAACAGGCAAATAAGCAGTTCTGATAATCCTTGTGGTTGGTTCTCCTCTGCTTTTTGATGTAACTGACCATAGCATGTTCTTGAGAAGACTTGGTCATTCTCCTAGTTTGGGGTGCTAAAAGTAGGTCCCCTATGATTTGCTCTTTAGGATGATCCTTATGGATCCTGGTTGTGGGAATAGGACTGACATTCATGGTTGTTTCCAAGTTGTTGAGGTCAGCCTCTGCACCCACATCTTCATCATCATATGCACCATTAAAGATACCAGTATTTAGAAGATCAGTAGTATCCTCAAAATCAGGCATAAGAGGATCAGTTGGAAGATCATTAGCATTAATAAAGCTTTACCTAACAGCACTAACAGATGGACTAATATTAGAAACTCTGTTAGTGCTATATCCTAAGCTCCTTCTTGTTGAACAAGTAAATTATCCAATTCAGCTCTCAAATCCTGCACATTCTGGTCACCTTCTTTATTTGAATCTCCTCCTTCCTTCTCTTGGCCATATCTTTGACCCTTATTTGTTGGTTCTTCAGTAGTCTTTTTACCCAAGCCCCATCAACAGCACTGCATCCTTTGAACTTTATGGATAATCATAAAGTAATGGTAGCATAAATATTATTGAGTAAGTACTGGCATCAACATTACTTTGATACACCATTCAACATTAGTTTGATCCCTGCAGGTAACTAGCTTCATATTTCATAGATTTTATCTATAAATTCACTATCAAAGAGCCAATCTGGTCCACACCCTCAACATTAGGGTTTGTTTTCAAGAAAGTTATGTGAAGGTTCTCCTCTACTTTCCTAGTTTCCTGGTGTTATATACCTAAAGCCTTGCTATTTATAGAAGTACCAACCAGAACCCTCATCAGCCTTCCCACAAATTTTGCCTAGGGGATCTAAGTATTTAGAGGCTCACCAAGACACCTAAAAGTCCTCAAAAAGCTTATACTAGGTTTGTCTACCATGAAATAGTTCAATAAGGTGCATGTTGTGAGGCTTGGTCACTAAAACCCTATTCTTAACATAACAAGCAGTACTAACTGCTTCAGCCCAAAATGTAGTAGGTAATAATGAATCTGCTAGCATAGTCCTAGCTGCCTCTATTAGTGTCATGTTCTTTCTTTCAGCAACTCTATTTTATTGTAGAGTTCTGGCAACACTAAACTCCTTCTTAATCCCTTTCATCCCACAGAACTGATTCATGTCATTATTTTTAAACACAGTTCCATTGTCACGTCTGATGATTTTAACCTTATGATTTATTTGGTTTTCTATGCCAGTAATAAAAGTTTTAAGGATCCCACTAGTCTCATCCTTAGTGGCCAAAAAGAAAACCCAACTAAACCTACGATAGTCATCAGTGACAGCAAGGTAATATGTCTTGTGATTGATACTCCTTACAGATGTTGGCCCAAATAAGTCCATATGTAACATTTGTAAGGGTTGGCTGATAGAGCTCACAAACTTGGTCTTACAAGAGGCTTTGTGTTGCTTTCCCTTCTGACAAGCAACACAAGTACAGTCATTTTTAAAAAGCTTTGAAGGCAATCCTCTTACAAGGTTTCCCCTCACAAGTTTATTCATAGTTATAAGTTTATATGACCAAGCCTCCTATGCCAGAAATTAGACTCATCTATTATAGCATTTGCAAATAAACAAGTGAAACCTCCTAAAGGAACAACATTCTTTAGATCAAAACTGTACATGTTGTTTTGTCTGGGAACTTTAAGTAAGACTTGACTTTCATCAAGTAGCTTAAAGTCAAGAGATAGAACAAGACATTCAGTCTCAGTGAAAAGAACACTGTTTTTCTTGTCACACATTTGTGAGACAAAGAAAGGGTTAAACTTAAGTTCCTTTACAAAGTATACATCTTTAAAGTCTAATTTCTCAGTCCTAATTTTACCTTTTCTAGTAATTTTACCTCCTTTAGGACTTCCTGCAAATGCAACAAATCCACCATCAATATCTTGATAATCTATAAGAAATGACTTATTTCCAGTCATATGCCTAGAGCATCCACTGTCAAAAATCCCTTGATCCTGTAAAGTATATTTTAGATTACCCTACACTTAAAATGAGAGAATTAGTTTCTCTTGGGGACCCAAGCCATTACTGACTTGAGTCTGCCTTGTAGATCAACGGCCACCACCACGTCGCCGCCGCCGGAAAACTTTTCCGGCGGACTTTTCGGGCTAACACCAAAAGTGCTCCTAACAACCGGATCTATCCGATCCCCTACACCACTCCCCTTCACGTGCCGCACCTCCCCCCCATCTCCACCATCACCACGACTAACAGCCGTGGCTATTACACCACCTCCACCCACGTCACCACCTCCACACCTACACCATCATCATCATCATCATCGTTTCATCATCGTCATCACCACCACGTCACAGCCACCACCACGAGGGTGGTTTGTTTCGGTGGATAAACACCACCACCATGGGGTGCGTTGGGTTAATAAAAACCCATCCACAAGGGTGTGTTCGTCGTGCGGGTAAGCATATTAGGGTGCGTCGGGACTTATTACCAAGCAAGGGGTGCGTTTGTTTCTGTGGCGAGAACCACCACGAAGGTGGTTTGGTTCGGGTGGCTGGCACACAGCACCTAGGGCGCGTTGGTCTCGGTTCATAGCACCTATGGTGCGTTGGTTTCGATCTCAGCCCGATTGGGTGCGTCGTGTAGTTTAGCAACAAAACGGGTGCGTTGGGTTGGGTTAAAACACAGGAGGGGAGTCGGGTTTGGCTGTCAAAACAGCCGCGAGGGGAAAGGGATGTCGGGTTGGGTCATTAACAAGATGAGGGTGCATTTGGTGTTTATAACACCGTGTAGGGTGCGTTTGGTTGGGTGGCAGCCACCAAGGGGTGCGTTGGTTGGGGCTGTTCTCCACACAAGGGGGGGGGGGGCGTTTGGCTGGTTTCGAACCTGCTAAGGGTGCGTTTGGTTAAGGATATTGCAAGTACGGGTGTTGTTTTATTGTTATAACAGATTAGGGCGTTTGGCAGTTTCATCAATTCGGGTAGTGTTGGGTTGGATAGTTTTTCGTAACAGCCGAAAAGGGGTGGTTGGTTTTATAGAAAAGCGACTAGGGCACGTTTGGTTGGACAGAAAATGACATAGGGTGCATGTGGGTTTAGAGAAGACAACAAATGGGTTTGTTTGTTTGGTTTAGCAGAAAAACCGTAGGGAGCGTTTGGAATAGCAGAATCACGACATAAGGTTTCGTTTGGTTTATATATATCAAAACAACAAACGAAAATAACGAAAGGTTTTATAAATATAAAAACGGACAAATATTTATTGTGGTTATATCGTTAATAGATATAATATTTATTAATTGATTTAAAATTAGAAATAACGATATGTTTATATATATGTTATATTCTAGGAACGCGACTTTTTAGATATTGAACCGCAGATAATCACTATATAATATATATATTATATATTTGTATATATATTTATATATTTATATATTTAATATATATATATATTTATATATATATATATATTGGATATAAATGGAAAATATGACGAGTTTTACGGAAATGGAAAACGATATATATACGGGAATTTCATGGCGAAGTGTACATAACTTTTATATTTAGTAATGTTTTACTAAAAGTTTATATTATGTTATAAACCGATAAAAAGGGCCTAAAGTTATATTTTAAAATATATTAAAGTATAACTATACAATAACCTGACAACGGACGAAAGCTATATTTTCACATTAAGACGACTGTTTTAGACACGACTTGTCAAAGAAACGAAATATATTTTATAAAATATTAAATAATATTTTATAATGGTTATAAACGATTATCAACATCGGTTGTTTAATTCATAACGTTAAGACATGTGTCTACCATTATTCAAAGTCTTTTTATTAATTAAATTGATTGTCAAACTATTTGGATTAATTAATTATCCACACTTATTATATAATACCTGCGAGGTATTATATACTTTTCACTAATCTTTGGATTAATTGTCCTTGTGATATAACTCACGGTATGAAGCATATAAGGGTTATTTTTCATATGTAATATATAAAGTATATATATTACACACTTTGGGAATATTCTAAATTTATTTATTAAGCCAAATCATGCCAAACCATTTACATCGTTAATCTAATTCTTTATCAACGCGTCGCGTTGACATAACAATTCACCGGGAAACCCAAACACATTATCCTAGGCTAGTGGACTTAGCCGTTAAGTTATGCTGATCTCTTTGGTTCAAGCAGAGCTTGTCTTCGTTCTTATTGTGCATATTAGATGCCTATATGTAAATCGTTCTTCTTCATCAATGTGAATTAGATGCTCTCTAATCATATCGTCTTCAAAAATCCAGGTGAGTTCATAGCCCCACGGTTTTACTTGTTTTACTTATATTTTTGGGGTGAGAAACATGGCTTGTTCAAATACAATTTACATGTTTGATTTAAACTCGTTAGTGCTCATTTTCAACTAGTCTTGGCATACATGTTTACACGCCTTACATGATTGATTACCTGTTTGGTTTTATGTACCTTATTTATATATCTCGCAGAGGACGATACAATACTGGTTCGTTTTGAACTGTTTTGGTGTAAGTAATATATGCATGGGTGTTTGATAATTGGAGCACGTGGTTAATTTTATGATATGATTACGTGTTTGCCTACTGTAGCGATAACCCAAATTGTGCCCTATATAATGAAACTGTAAAATCACTGAGGCGTGAGCGCGATGTTATAAACTAGATTATCTGGTATTGACAATTCCCCGTCTCGGGTGATTACGCTATCACTGGACAAACGAAACAGTATACCATGTGAACATTAGGATATTTGTTTCGGCTTAGACATCACCCGGGCAATGTTAGGCTTAAGTGGTTATTAATACTCGTCAAGCCTTCAGTGTCATGGCGTAGGAAACGTAATTACATTTTTGTGTGTTTGCATTTGATGCGATTATCACGGGGAATATCTTGCGGTCCTACTTTATGACATTTTACATAAAGATTTAGAAAATTTTTGTGGTGGATTTGACTATCATGCATATTTTTGAACAAATGTAGTCATTCAATTACGTTTTTGTGACCATTTGGGGATTGAAATGTCAGGCATATTTTACAAACTCTTTGAATTATGAAATTTCCATTACATACAGTTTAGGGAACCATTATAGTTTGAAACGGTCATGAAGGCTTTAAAATGGTGTTGTTTTTCTAAAAATCATTCATACATTTGGGAGGGGACTTTTAAGGATTTAAATGGTCACACAATTATTTTATGATACTGTAGGAGACAGTAGTCACTAAAATGTTTTTTTATATGACAATGAAAGGATACAGTGGGCAGATTACATTTATTGGAATACGTTTTATATTTACGAAACTATGGAACTCACCTACTTTAAGTTGACAATTTTAAGCATGGTTTTCTCAGTGTGAAATAGATGCTTGGATTATCAGATGTGAATTGGAGTCTAACATTGTCTAGTTTCTATGGTTGGATTTCTACAAATGATAAAAATCTCGTTGCATCGCTTTATGCTTTTCATTGTGATGCAATTTAGGGCAAACTATTATTTTGATTCAGAAAAATCAATGAGATTGTTTTACAAAGAAACATTTACGAGGTCGTTCTCTTGTATTCTAGCGCTATGTATTATCGAAGTAGCACCCCAAGTGGTATTCCGATGCCGTTGTATATTTTTTGGGGGTGTTTACAATTAACGGACAAGTAGACACGATATCCATGTTAGTGATTGTTTTGCACCACTTTCAAGAGGTATCCCAAAACCTCTCCACCTAGATGCGGTTAAACCGTATCTTTGATTACATTAAAGGCACTCGCATTTAGGATTTATGGTATTTCCATAGGGATCCAGCATTAAAAATCATAGTGTATGCGGATTAGGATCATGCGAGAGATTACGTAGATCGCAAGAGCACTAGTGGTGTTTGCACGTTTATGGGATGTTGTCTAACATCTTGGTTTTCGAAAAGAGCAACACTCTCTTGCCATTCACATACATCCGAAGTGGAATACGTAGCATCGGAAAAAGGCATGTACTCATTAGGTCTATGGGATGAAAACAAGCTCTCATAGTCTATGGTGTTGTAGGATAGATGGGACATTCTAATAATGTGTGATAACAGAGGGGCAATAGACTTAAGTAAGAATCCCGTTCAACACTCACGAACAAAACACATTGAGATTCCCCATCACTTCCTTCGTGATAATGTTCAAAAAGGAAATATCTCTATAGAAAAGGTCTCATCAGAAGAAACATAAGCCGTTATACTAAACTAAGAACTTAAACATAAGCTTTTAACTACTTACGTCTAGGTCTAGGAATGATGGAACAAATTGATTAAGTTTTCGGCATAATAAAAAATGATAATCATCAATAAACCATTTGTAAAAAAAAATCTGAGAAATTTTTTTAAACAAGGGTGGCCCCCTATTGCAATAAAGGGCGGCCCCTTTAATTTTAAGGGGACCACCCAGACTTTCCACCTGACTGACAAAAATATTTTTTTTCTTTTCTCTGTGTCTAGGTTTGTATTTTACACAAAAACACAAGATTAGGAAAAGTCTACAAGCAAACTTTTACAAATTCTTCTATCTAAATGCATATCTCATTATACATATATACAATAGTCCTAATCTATTATTTTCTAAAAAGTTTTTCTCACAACTACGAGCACATAAAAATTAATTTTCATATATTGTTGAGATATGCTAAAAATATTTTTCACATATTCATAATGTTCTTTTACTTGTTGTCAAAAATATATAATCTAATATATATTTTTGACAATCTTGATTGAGCAAAATTAAATCAAGGAGCACTTGGATTATTTCTTAGGTTTTACATGTCTTAGTGTCGAAATAATCGCTACTCCACATTTGTAGCATTTAGGCACACACTAGTATTTGCACAAATTGTTGGTTTGTTTCTAACTTTACTCTCTTGTCAAGAAAAATTCTTTTTGCATTATATCTAGTTACTATCTTATATGCTCTTTTAGTCTTCAATTCATATATGTTTATATGCCAAAATTATGTGAAATAGTTTTATCCTACAACTTGTCATATATATGTAGAATGTTAAATGCCTAATTGATATATGATAAAACATCTTAATTGCCATAAATGGATGGACTTGCTGCAATTTAACCACCAAAACAGAAACCCTCACAAAAATCTTTAGAAAAATCAATTTTTAGAAAATTTAGGAAATGGCAGCAGGCGGCCCCCTTAATTCATAAAGGGCGGCCCCTTATCTTTAAGGGGACCGACCCTTAATTAAGGGGACCGCCTTAGCTGTCACAGGTAAAACAGTATTTTTCATTCCTTTTTTACCAAATACCCTCTAGACTTAGCCACTGTTTCCCTAAATTCACAAACATTTCTTAGATTTGATCCTTTAAATGTTCTTTCTTCCTAATTTAAACCTTTCCTCCACTATAAATACATTCTTAACCATCATCATCACAATCATCCTCACCAATGACATCTTTTAACAAACACACATCTAAACCATCAAGGGTAGCCAAAATGAGTGTGAAACCTATTTTGAGGAAGAAACTAAACCGTTGTACCACATTCAATGAGCTCAATGTAAGTTCACATTCACCTTCACCAATGCCAAAACTACTCACTCCTCATCATAAACCATCTCAAGAAAACAATCACCCTAATTAAGCATTATCAAATCCTTACATCAAGAACACTACCACATCACCACAAGTTGTCTCACATCCTCCATTTCCTATCTCACCCATCAATTCACATGCTACTCACACTCAAGCTCCACCTTAAAGTGATAACCAAACTCCTTACATTAAAGACACTCCCACATCATCACAAGTTGTCTCACATCCTCTACTTCTTATCTCACCCATCAACTTACATGTTACTCACACTCAAGCTCCACCTCAAAGTGACAACCAAACTTAACACACACCACCTCTATCTCCAAGTAGAGAAAGCCTAGTTGATGACATTAATCAACTACAAGACCTATCAAACCTCTTAGCCATGCATCTCTCTTAACAACAAAACAACATGCCCTCATCACCTTACACTTCAAACCTACCACACACCCTCAACATCAACCAAGTTGAAACCTATGTTGGGTATTGCCCTTGTTGCATCTTCACCCAAAAACAATTCCTTGCTTTAAGTGAGGATATCAATTGGATTGAATTCCTCCTCACTCGACCTCATCCACCACCTAGAGTTCAAAGAGATTACCCTTCCACAACCGCCTCTGCTCCAAACTCTTCTACCAACTAATCTCATAATATGCCTCCAAATAATCGTCAAACCCTTTTGTGTTGCAAGCAAGTCAAAAATCCTTCTATGGCAATTTAGGATTTTTTTTATGTATTAATATGCTTCTAAAGCATATTTGTTTTTCTTTATGTATGCTTGTGTGAAGTTCACACACATTGTCCTAAATGAATGAAGTATTTTTTTGCTTTGATGTTTGCTTGCACTTGTCATATGTTTCCTTCCTTTTTGCTACATGTTAGAAATATTTGTATTGTTTTAACTCATTTTTGTAGCCAAGAAACCATATCTCGATTCCTTGATTCCCTCAAACGAGGGGGAGCACACATCAAGGGGGAGCATTTATTCTGTTGATTTTACTAGCAATTCTCGACGATGCCTTTTTGATTCTACAAAAGGGAGAGAAATGACATAAAACTCACTAAATACTTGTTTAAAAATACTTTTACATTTAATGAGTTTAAATTTTGTAATCATCAAAAAGGGGGAGATTGTTGTGAAATAAGTTCCCTAAGGAATAACTCATAAGTGTTGCATAGATTGGGTCCTATTATGTCACCACTGTCCTGACATTGCTTCTAACTAGAAGTAGCAGAAATACCCTTTCCATTCAGTCTTACCACAGCCTTTTAAGGCAGTCTCATCTTGCACAAGGTAAATAGGTCTATACTAACCGAAGATAACACAGCGTCCCTTTTAGCTTCCTAGTTTTTTGAGTCTTTTTGGGTAAGATTGTGATTGAATATGTGATATGGTTCAAGATTAGATAGTAGATACATTGTGAATGTTGTTTGGGTTATTAGGATATCTTGTCCCAATTACCCACGTCCTGCTTAATGATACATCTCTTTCATCCAATCTTAATTATCCTCCCCTCAAACAATACTTCAGAGATTAAGTAATCTAATGCTAGCAATTAAAAAGTTAAACCTGCTAACATCAAAAGCCTTTGTGAGAAGATCTGCAACATTATGGTCTGTGTAAATCTTGATCACTTGAATCAACTTCTTCTCATAAGAATCTCTGATGAAATGGTGCCTAATCTCTATGTGCTTGGTTTTAGAGTGAAACACTGGATTTTTCACAATACATATTGTACTTTCATTATCAATGTAAATTGGTGTTCATGAAGTTGAACCCATAATCAAGCATTTGATTTTGAATCCATAACACCAGTCTATAACAATTAGCAGCAGCAACATACTCTGCTTCAGTAGTAGAGTTGGCAACAATAGTTTGCTTCTTACATTGCTATGAAATCAACCTTCTTCCAAGAAATTGACAACCTTCTGTTGTGGATTTCCTGTCAAAGATAGCTCCAGCATAATCACTATCAAAAAAAGCTTCCAAGTCAAATGGTGAATCCCTAGGATACCAAAGAGCTAATTAAGGTTGACATTTAAGTATACTAACAGCATCAAGATGTGAGACTTTAGGAGTAACTTGGAACCTTGCACAAGCACAAACAGCAAACATTATGCCAGGCCTAGAAGCTGTTAAGTACATCAATGATCCAATCATTGATCTGTATAAGTGAACATCCACATCCTTAAGCTTCTTTACCTTGACAATGCCTTGATATCCTCAATTGGGAGGCTTAGCTGTCTATCCATTAGACAAAATCAAACTTCTCCAATATATCAGCCACATACTTGTCTTGACTGATGAAGATTCCATCATCTTTCAGCTTTACATGCAACCCTAAGAAGAAAGTGAGATCCCCTATAGAACTCATCTAGAATCTCTTGTGCATCATCTACTCAAACTTAACACATAAAGACTTCTTTATAGACACAAAGAGATGTCATCAACATACACTTTGCACTAATTAGGATAGTCGACCTATGTCCTTCTTGATGAATAAAGTCTTATCTATAGTAGCCTCTTCTAAAACATTTTCTAATAAGTAGGTAACAAAGTCTCATACCCAGGCTCTAGGATCATGATAGAGACCAATTTGATGTAGACCATATAATGCCTTTTCTACCTTATAAACTCTGTTAGGGAACTCTGGATCTTCAAACCTTAGAGGTTGACAGACATAAACTTCCTCTTCAATCTTGCCATACAAAAATGCACTCTTCACATCCATCTGGTACACAACAAAGTTTTTGAATAAGGCATAGGCTAAGAACAGCCTAATTGCTTCAATCTTAGCAACTGGAGCAAAAACCTCATCATAATCAATTCCTTCTTCTTGAGTGTAACCCTGTGTAACTATCCTTGCCTTGTTTCTAATCACAATACCTCTTGTATCTTTCTTGTTTCCGTAGACCCATTTTGTTCCAATGGCCCTCTTGCCATATGGTAAATTAACCAAAGTCCAAACCTTATGCAATTTAAACTGTAGAAACTCATCCTGCATTGCTTCTATACAGCTTAGATCTGCCAAAGCTTAAATCACCTTCTTAGGTTCTACTTGTGATAGAAAATAAGCAAATAGACAATTTTGAAAATCTTTGTGGTTGATTCTCTGTTGCACTAAACTAAACATACCATGGTCAGTCACACTCCTAGTCATCCTTCTGGTTTGAGGTGTTGAATGTATATCTCTAATGATTTGTTCAAGTGGATGATCCTTGTGAAGTCTGGTAGTTAGAATAAGACTAATAGGCATGAATGTATTTAAATTGTTCATATCAGTCTCTGCATCAACACCTTCATCATCTTTTGAATAGACAATCTCTTCTAAATTAGGCATATTTGGATCATCTTCACATCTATAAACTATATTCTCATCAACAGCATTATCTTTTATGCCAGCAACATTAACAGTTGAACTAACAATATTAATAGTGTTAGTGCTATTAACACTAGCATCCTTCTCTTGATTAACTCTTGGCTCTTCTTCATTCATTGGATCTTCATCATCCTTCTTTTCCTCCTCCTCTGATGGTTTAAATCCAGCATCAGGAGAATCCTTTAGACCTTTAGAGAGTGATGGATCAGTTAATAATGGTAGCAGTATATACTCTTGACTAGATACTGTCTTTTTCCCAGCTTGACCTGCATCTATACTTTCTTTGGTACCTACACTACCATTAGTTTGATTCTCTGTAACAACTGGCTTATAATTCATAGATTTTTTCAGTGTATCAATATCAAAAAGCCATTTTGGTCCACTACCTACAACATTAGGTTTATTTTCAAGAAAATTAATGTGCAAGTTCTACTATACTATCCTTGTTCTACTGTTAAATACTCTAAATGCCTTGCTATTCACAGAGTATCCAATAAAGAATCCTTCATCAGCCTTCCCATCAAACTTACCTAGGTGATCTAAGGTATTAAGAATAGTAACAGGACACCCAAATGGTCTCATGATTCTTAAGGCAAGTTTTCTACCTAGAAAAAGTTCATAAGGGGTCTTGTTGTGAGGCTTAATTACCAATACCCTATTTTATACATAACAAGCAGTATTAACTGCTTCAGCCCAAAAGGTAGTAGGTAACTTTAAATCATCTAGCATAGTCCTAGCAGCCTCTATTAGTGTTCTGTTTTTCCTTTCAGCTACTCTATTTTGTTGTGGAGTCCTAGCAACACTAAATTCTCTTTTAATCCCTTTCATCTCACATAACTGACTCATTTCCTTATTCTTAAATTCAGATCCATTGTCACATCTGATTATTTTGACTCTGTGATTTATTTGATTTTCTATTCCTGTTATAAAAGCCTTAAGGATTCCACTAGTCTCATCCTTAGTTGCTAAAAAGAAAACCCAACTAAATCTACTAAAGTCATCTGTGACAACTAGGCAGTACATCTTTTTCATTATACTCTTTACAAAAGTTAGACCAAATAAATCCATGTGCAACATTTGTAAAGGTTGGCTGATTAAGCTCACAGTTTTGGTCTTACAAGAGGCTTTATGTAGCTTTCCTTTCTGACAAGCAACACATGTATGATCATTTTCAAAAATCTTTAAAGGTAAACCTCTTACAAGGTTTCCCCTTACTAGTTTGTTCATAGTTTTGAAATTTATATGCCCAAGCCTCTTATGCTAAAGATTAGATTCATCTAATGTGGCCTTTGTAAAGAGACAAGTTAGACCTCTTAAAGGAACAATATTCTTTAAATCAACACCGTACATGTTATCTTTTCTAGGAACTCTAAGCAAGACATGATTTTCATCAAGTAGCTTAAAGTCAGGAGACAAAACAACATATTCAGTGTCTGTGAAAAGAACATTGTTTTTCTTGTCACACATTTATGAGACACTGAAAAGGTTAAACTTAAGCTCCTTAACAAAGTACACATCTTTAAAATCCAATTTACCTGTACTGATTTTACCTTTACTAGTGATTTTAGCTCCTTTGGGATCTCCTTCAGAGGCAATAAATCCTCCATTAATTTCTTCATAATCTAAGAGGTAGGACTTGTTTCTAGTCATGTGCTTAGAGCATCCACTGTCAATTACTCCTTTTTCCTGCAATTCTAGCTGTGGATTGCCCTGCATAAAAAAGTAAGAGAATCAGGCTCTCTTGGGAACCCAAGCCATTACAGACTTGGATCTGCCTTGTGCATCAACATAGTCAAATCTTTTAAAGTTCATTGATGCACCATTGTGTCTAGAGACATGGTCTAAAACCATTTGCTTTGGTCTCCAAACCCAACATGCTGAGGCCTTAACATCATTAGCCTCATTTCCCTTATTATCACTTACTACTACTTTTAGCTCAACAGTAGTAACATTTCCCTTATTATCACTTACTACTGCTTTTGGCCCAGCAGTAGTAACACCTCCCTTAACAATATTAACTTTTTCATTGAAATTACTGCTCTTATTGGTTGTAAACTTGTTAAAGGGCCTCCTAACATGTGAATGTGCTCTATTGAAAATATTTGATGTTGTCCTTGCACTATTTACAGTTGGTCTTGGGTAGGCAGTATTAATTGGTCTGGCAGTATTAACTGATACTGCTGCTTTTAAAAAGTTTTGCCCAGCAGTATTAAGTATTTTAATGCCAGAATTCATTAAGACTGCTCTTGGAACAAAATTTCTTTTTGAATGAGGGTGAGATATTCTTTGAGAATTTTGATGATTCACCCTTCTAGCGTTGTTCCATACAGGTTTTTCCACCAATTTCTATTCATATAAATCACAATCTTTGATCAAATGATTAAAACTGCCACATTCATAACAAGCTTTATTTTTAAACTCAAAATTACTTCCTAACTTCTGAGTCATCAAATTATTTCAGTTTCTCTGGTTACCTTTAGGACTTTGACTATTTTTCCTAGGGTATTTAGCTTGGTTGTTGTTCTCTACCTTTTTAACAGACTCTCTAAGTGATTTCACATGCTCATTAGATTTAACAAATTCTACCTTAACAAAACTAGGTTTTCTCTGTTTAGACTTAGACTCAGTCTCATTCTCATCCTCACTGTCAGATATCCAATCTTCAATAAGTGGTTCACTGACAGACTTAGGTTTTGACTCAATAGTCTTAACTCCACTTGTTGTAATAGCAGGCACACTAGTTAGTGACTAACCAACAACATATTCATCCTCATCAGCAAGTACCAAATCAGATTTAGGGGGCATGAAGTTCCTAATATAAGGAGGTGGAACTGCATGATACCCTTCACTTGTTTTGTACTTATCATTCACCTGACTATCAAACACTTGACTATCAATCACTTGACTATCAAACACTTGACTATCAATCACTTTGACTATCAAACCCCAAACTAGTCTTGAAATTATCACTTGTTTGACTATCTAACAGTTTGCTTAGTTTCTTAGATGAATTTTCAGACTTTTCTAAGGTAAGTTTTAAATCATCTCTTTCTTTTTTAGCTTTTCAAATTTCTTTCTAAGCTCTGTGAGTGCATTATCTCTTAACTTAATATCAAGTTTTAAAATCTTTATGTCCTCTTCAAAAACAACCTCATTCTTTTTATACACTTCTAGTCTAGATTCTACAGATTTTAGACCTGCTTTATAAGCTCCTACATTTAATTGAGACTTATTAAAATCTTTTGTCAGATTATCATAGTGTTCTTTGAGAGTTTCATAAGATTTTAAACATGCTTTAGAACAAGTAGATACCTCAGAATATGAGCTTGAAGAACTTGAAGAACCTGAAGATGTATATGTTATAAGTGTAAAGTTTATAGGTCCTTATTCAGCCTAGTCACTCTAGTCATACCCTAATCCATCTTGAGCCACCAAAGCTTTTGCCTTAGTTGTTTCTACTGTCACATTCCTCCTTATAGGTTCTTTGTTCCTGTTTTCCCTTATAGCCCTGCACTCCCTTGCAAAGTGGCCCCTTTTATGATAGTTATAACATTCCACCTTTGATTTGTTGAACCCAATGGTCTCAGAACCATTTGCACTAATCTTCCTTCCAATCTTATTTGGGAATCTTCTGGCTCTTATGGTCAGCATAGACATCTGTCACTTTAGATCTATCTCTTCCAAGTCATCAACATCAATCTGTTGTAAGTCCTCATTATCTAATTGTGAACTGTTAGATTGATTTACAAAGAAAGAATAGATTATATCATCACTCAGACTATCAGCATTGACAGAATTAGGACCATGAGCTTGATTAGTACTGCTAGAGTTGTTTGAAGACACAAAAGCTACATTTTATGAGTTTTGGCTTGAGCTTAATGACCTTTTAACTTTAGTTTCATAAATCTTCAGATTGTTGTATAGGTCATCCATGATCAAGGTGTATAAATCTGGTTTGTTCCTCCAGATCAAGGTATGAGTCTTCCACTCAGAAGGTAGACTTCTTAATAATTTCATATTTAAATCTTCCTAAGAAATAGTTTCCCCATGTATCTCTAGCTGACTGATAAGCTTTTGCAACCTATCATAAATTTGATCAAGTCCTTCTAAGCTATTTCCATTGAAATTCTCATACTGCTATTTAAGAAGTGTCTTCTGTACTTTCTTTGACTCCTTGTTACCTCCAAACCTCTTCTCTATTGCTTCCATCAGAGACTTGGCACTTTTGTAGGAGTTAAAATTTAGTTGATGTTTATTAGGAAGAGCCATCAACATAGTACCTCTTGCCTTTAACTCATTCTTCCTTGCTAGCTTCTATTCTGCATTAGTAGGAGGTGCTGCTGTCTCAACACCATCAACAGTTCTTGTTGGTAGAGGTGAGTCACCATTTAAGATTACTTCCCAAAGAGCATAATCAGTCATTAAGAAGTAATATTCGATCCACATCTTCCATAGCTTAAATTCATTTGTATTCAACACTATAAGTTTTGCAGCAGCAAACATTGGTAAAGATACTACCTCCATGTCTTCACTAACAATAGATCTGGTATGTGTAGATTATTTCTTTTTATTCAAAGTTTCTCAACAAGCTCTGATACCACTTGTTGATCTCACTTGAATAGATCTTGCTTAGCTTGTAAAAGGCTTAGTTGTATTGAATAAATCCAAGACAACTATGGTAGAAACTTTGATTGTGAATATCAAAGACTATGCAGAATCTAGTCAATGATACTATGAAGAATTCTAATGAAATCAGTAAAGAACAAGATTAATAACAAAAGTTTATCAAACTTTCAGCCTCAATATAAAACGAACACTCTTAATAGTGTTAGGGTTTACAAAACCTTAAAGCTACGAATATCAAAGATGTGTGTTTAACATTATGCCCTAGGACCTCCTTTTATACACCAAGGAGTCCTACAAGGCTTACAATACTTTCCTAAGTTATCATGATCTTTTCTATAAGCAAACATAATCTCTTAAATAAATAAGTTATACATATCTTCTTTACAAATAACTAATACTTATCTTCGTAAGTATTCTTGTTCTCCAATCAATCTTTATCTCTTCTCTGATAAGTCATTGATCTCATCTCTGTCAACATAATCCTTCCAGCAGTAGTAATCACTCAGCAGTTGTAACTGAGCACAAGCAGCATTAACTACTTAGAAGTTTACTTTAGCAGTACTAACATACACTAGCAGTACTAACTTTTGTACTAGCCAGCAGTTAGTAAACTAGCTTAGTATTTTTTCAGTCTTACTTCATCTGAGAGTCTTTTACTTCTACTGGCTTGCAGTAACTTTATTACTAAAAGTGTAACACTAGCAGTAGTAACTTTTATACTACCAGTACTAACTACTTAGCATAATTTTCATTAGTATTACCAGCATCAATAAGTTATGCTTGACAGCACTAATATATACCTGAGCAGCAGTAACTCTAAGAATCATCTTGAAGTCTTTTAATCCCAACACGGATATCGATATTGAATTCTTAAAGCAGCGGGTTCCATCGAATTAACCGTGGTTTTGCATCTTGTTTTGTGAAGAGATACCGCAGGGCAGAGTGATCCGTAAAAACGAAGGTCTTGGATAAGACCAAGTATTGACAAAATTTGTCGAATGTAAAGACGACAGCCAAAAGCTCTTTTTCGGTAGTTGTGTAGTTTTCTTGTGCTTCGTTCATTGTTTTGCTAGCGTGGTGTATGGGCTTGAAATGTTTATAGATCCTTTGCCCTAGCACTGCCCTGATAGCATAATCACTTATGTCGCACATGATTTCAAATGGCAATGACCAATCTGGCTTGATCATGATTGGTGCTTGCATTAGTTTACATTTTAACTTGTCGAATGCTTGGATGCACTCTTCGAAGAAGTTAAATGAGGCGTCTTTAACTAAGATCTGGGTCATTGGGCGTGCGATTTGTGAGAAATCTTTTATGAATCTCCTATAGAAACCAGCGTGTCCTAGAAAGCTTTGAATGGCTTTCATATTTATGGGATATGGCAGTTTGGAGATTGCCTCGATTTTAGCTTTATCGACCTCAATCCCAGAACCTGAGACCTTATGTCTGAGGACGATTCCTTCCTTCACCATGAAATGGCATTTTTCCTAGTTTAACACAAGGTTGGTTTCCTCGTACCTTTTTAGCATCCTTTCTAGGTTTTTTAAGCAATGGTAGAAAGAACTACCAAAGACGGAGAAATCATCCATAAATACTTCCATGTTGTCCTCGCTAAGCTCATGGAATATGGCTGTCATGCAACGCTAAAAGGTTGTTGGGGCATTGCATAATTCGAAGGGCATTTGTTTGTATGCGAAAGTCCCATATGGGCACGTAAATGTGGTTTTCTCCTGATCTTCAGGTGTGATAGGGATTTGTAAATATCCTAAAAACCCGTCTAAAAAGCAGTAGTATTCATGCACAGCTATGCGTTTGAGCATCTGATCGATAAATGGAAGTGGAAAGTGATCGTTTCGGGTTGCGTTATTCAATTTACGATAGTCGATGCATACGTGCTATCTAATGATTGTCTGTTGCGGGATGAGCTCATCCTTCTCATTCTTTAATATGTGTGGAATTCTAAAGATCCTTGTAACTCAGGTTGTTTAGACCTTTATCTAGGATAATATCAATGTTCATAAGTTATAAAAACAAAGTAGAATAAGAACAAAGATATTCAACAACGTTTTACCAAACATTCGCCACAGCCCCAATATTATTTGATCAAGATAATACGGTTACATCAATGAACTATAACAGGGATTAAGGAAAACCTTGATTACCTTGAGGCTACACCAACTCTATACTAACGTCTACATCTTCTTGTGTACACACACACACTTTTTTGGATGCTAAAACCTAATAACCTGTATCTCTTTAGATACTAGAGATATTAGGTTTTACAAAGGAAACATAATACAATTAGGAAACTATTAAATAGCATTAATCAACATTAATTCTTTCCTATCAACAATTAATAGCATTAATAACTTGTCTTTATCCTTTTAAGCAAGTCATCAATGTTGATCTTGTTTCCTTCTTTAAGGAGATCTTCTAAAATCTTATCATCATTTGAAGAATTCTTCCTTTGTCTTTTAAGTCCTTCAGCTTTCATATGTTTTATCTTATCAACTCAAACATAATTCCCAATAACCTTCTCCTAGTTGATAATGACAAAACCAAAATAAGCATGAACTTCCCATGAAGCTAATGTATATATGAAAGAATAAGGATTTATGCAATTCCACCAAGGATTTGTAAGTTGCACATCTTCTTTGTAAATCTTCTTCCTCTTTTTGTCATAATCAAATAGGAGACTAAAGTATGCAACTTTGATCTTCACAACTACGAACCAATATTACACTTCTAATCCAAGTATTCCAAATCAATAGTAAGTAATAAAAACCTTCACCTCATGTGCATATAAATGGTTTAACGTTTGTTTAGACATTTAAAACATTAAGCTTCTCCTGAAACTCATATGTTAACCATTTCTTGAATGTAGGCTCTATGTAATGATTACTAATGAAGAAAACTAAGTATTACCAATTTGATGCTGAAGTAGAATAACCCAAACTTGTATAACCCAAACTTGTATCTTATGTCTTGCACTATAATATGATAAGAACTCATAATCTTCTTCTTCGTTTTATGAGTAGACCTCGATCTCTTGATAAATCTGCATGCCTTACATGAGTCACTAACCACGTGATAGTAAATACCTGTGAGTACTACAATGTATCTCCTTACATCAGGTAAAAACTAGTTTTATCAAGTCTTCATCATAAACCGTATATAACCAAACAAGTTATCTCTAAAGTGTTACACTCACTTTAAGATATGATAAAACACAAACCAAATAATTCCACTTCATCTTCAAATAGGTGATAAACAACGTTCTTCGTAACCAATTAACCAAATAAATCCAAAAATGAGCCTTTTTAATTCAGTTAAGAACATTAAAAACTAAAAACTTTTGTGTGTTCAAGAACCATGTGAACAAACTAATAATCAACCTGTATTTGTAAATCTAAAAACCATTCTGTTCGAGATCTTCTATTATCCGAGAACCAAAAATATGCTTTGTCCGATATCGAATGTAACCAGCAGTATTAACTGCTTATCTCGGACAACATTAGCAGTATAAATATTTTTCTTGGACAACAAAGGCAGTACAAACGACCAGTATAAAAAAATCCAATAGTACTATCCTTTATTTTGTATTAAAATCCAACTGCTACATTAATTTTCTTAAAGCCCAATTCTTGAAATCAAATAGCAGCAGTACTAAGTATCAAAGAGTTTAGACATGCATGCGTAACACTAATAAACATTCTCTTTGAGCCTTTGAACCTCGAACAGTAAAAACATTTTTGGCAGCAGTAGTGTTTCACGTGCCCAAACAATACAAATATTCTTTTAAGCCTATGTGTTGCTCGAACAGTATTAATCCACTTTTGTTAATCCTTTTGCTCAAGTACATATGAACCCAACTGCTTTCCTTTTATTCAAACAGCATTATCATCACATGTGCAAACAGCAGTATCACCTTTTGGCTCAA
>BQNB010036758.1:0-49903 GCA_026074375.1 Tanacetum coccineum | reverse complement strand
TGTGTTCGGTTAGCATTATGTTTAATCGTTAATCTATGATTTCGTATATTGTTACAATGACTATCGTCTAATAATGTTTTGATTTGTTTTTATATCGATTGTTCCTTAGTCATTTGTTGCATGTTGATTATGTTTATCACTTCATACCCGTTTATGTGCTTAATTATGTATTTCACCTATCATTTAACTGGGTCTAGTCCAACATATTTAATGCGCTGCAACTTTGGTGTTATATGGACGTAGGCTAAGAGTCCGGGATAGAACATATAATGCTTATTCATATAACTAGAATAATAGGATCACCAATAGAAAGCCTTGTTTTGACTATGGTTAAGTGGATAGGTAGACTAAGCCAAGGACTTAGGACTACACATAACGTCCTGTTTCCATGGGCAAGATTCAATATAAACACCAATATAGTTTCCTAGATAGATTATAATCAATGGTGTGAGATTTATGCGGGTTTAGGTTAATTGTGACAAGATTAACTAGCGACAAACCTCGAGTCTAGGGAGAAGATCCACCTAACTTTGGAATGATATACCACCAACGAATTAATACAATCATTGCACAAATAGACAATCAAGGCATATTATTAGATTAAACTGGCTAATACGTTTTCCTAAGATTTGACCTCTTCCCTATCTTTTGTTAATCACTTGTGTGCGTTATTTGTCATCACCTAGATAGTTAGAACTAAACTCGTGCCAGTCTCTCAGGCTGAAAACCCCCCTCTTTGCATTAGTTTAGGTTTAATTAGATTTAATTAAAATAATTAGGATAGATTAGTACTAAACCTAGATAAATAAAATACCAGTAGAATTAAGAGTTAACTTCCACTTTCAGTGTTCGACACCCTACTTACCATTGAAGCTACATCTTGACCGAGTACACTGCGCGTTAAAGTGTTGTTTTTAGGTATAGTCGGCAAAAAATAAATAGTAAAACTTGATACATAAAATAACACTTACACGATGACACATCAAGTTTTTGGCGCCGTTGCCAGGGAGTGAAAATTTAATCTTGATTTTTATATGATATTTTGGTTTTTAACATTAGATTAATCTAACCATTAGGATTAGTGTAATATAGATTAGTGTATAATTCTGTATATTTGCTTGTATATTTGTTTGTTTAATTGTTTATTAGTTTAATTGCTTATTAGTTTAAATATTTTCTAAATTCACTATTATGGTCGATAACCTGATACGGCGTATCCACTTACATTGGATATGACGTATCCAACTTTCTTATCTAATACAGCATATTCGTTTGAAAGATTAATACGGCGTATTCAGATGCGTCGAATACGGCGTATTGATCATCTGATACAGTAACAGAGAAGTTTTTCAAACTTAAAACTCAAAATTTTATACACGCCCTTTTCCAACTAGCTCTACTGATAATATTCTGGTTATTTTCAGTAACAATGACAAAGGTAATCAAGGGAGAGTTTGAGAAAATTCAGTTCGTAAAGATCAATGATGTTTTGCTCACTTGCATTACATTACTTGAAGTTTTCAATGAAGAGTTCAACCGGATGAGCAGAATAGATGATGACTTTTTTACAAATGAGGTTGAAATTGTTGAGGTTACTAACATTCCATGTGACTTAAAAAAGGAAGACGATTCAGAAGAACAAATGTCATATGAATCTGATGAAGATATGGAATATGATTCATCTGATGTCGAATTTACTGAATGGTTGGATTCAATATTTTTAAACTACAAGACAATGGATCATTATACAATGAAAGCATTATGGATTTATTAGGCTAGAGGTAATGATAAAGTTGAACTTACTAACGAAGAATCCTCAGATTCTGAAGATGAAGATGAAGCCGTTAAAATTTTTAGGATTGAGACTAATGTATTTGACTTCGAGACACCTTTATGTAGCGCCTTCAGGGAGTTTAATTATCTTTTACAAATCAATCCAGATGTACTTACTCAAGATATTGATGTATTTAATACTTACAAAGAATATAAGGATGATTGGATATATGATTGGAATAAATATGTGTCATGGGTGCATGAAAAACCATAGACGGAGAATGGAGTATGGAAGGAACCAACTCTAGTTAAATATCATTGTAAGCCATTTAATTATAAAAGTGGGTGTTCGAAGTGACCTACTTGTAGCTAGAAAGATGATGGATATTGTAACGGAGGGAACTTGCCCCTTTGAATTGTAACTTTCTTGATTACTTCAGATAGGTGGTAAAAGGAATGAGCACATGCTTGCCTCGAAACTTTGAAGTCGTCATTCGCCATGATAAAAACGAATTAGTCACCAACAAAAAACATTTTGGTTATGTCAAATTCCACTTAATGTGTTCTAGAAAAAAACACAATTGTGAACACGACAAAGTTTAATAATTTTTGAAGGGACCGATATAGATGATACTCAATCTGGTCCGGAGTTGCATTAACCATCATGATTCCGTGAGATCAACTGACTTAACAGTATGAATACTGCACCTGCTGATCAGATAGAATTCATTAAAAGACGCTTCTTGACAGGTTTTGCCCGGCACTTGACCAAGCTAGTTCCTCTATTACCCTAAGATCAGATTCCATAAGGTTCGCCGGTCTCTAGAACCAGAGTCCAAGATAACACACTATAAGATATGTTCTACTAATATGAATGGTAAATGAGTGAGTCAGTACATTACTATCTGCTGACTATACCGTATAATTCCTTTTTTTCAATCGAGCGTTTTACTCTTAATACAATTAAGTATCGTAGAAGGGGCCTGTGGCAAAAATGATTAGAAAAACAATCGAAGTGTGCTTAAAAAAAAAAAAAAAAAAGAAAAAAAAAAAAAAAAAAAAAAAAAAAAAAAAAAAATGGGTGGGGGAAAAAAAAAAAAAAAAAAAAAAAAAAAAAAATGGGGGGGGGGGGGGGGGGGGGGGGGGGGGGTGGGGGGGGGGGGGGGGGGGGGGGGGGGAAAAAATAAAAAAAAAAAAAAAAAAAAAAAAAAAAAAAAAAAAAATAAAATTTGTTTGTTTGGGGCACAAACGAAGGTTTAATCAAATGCTCTGATATTTTTGAAATAATCCCGAAAGTATGAAATGCCTTTGGGAATCCAAACTTGTACGAGTTACTTGTAAGGAAATCCATTCACTAGTGGGGGCCGCAGTCCGAAGGACCAGCAAAGAGCATTCATATACGAATACCAGTGGTACAAACATCTCTTTCCTCAGGTCATTCGTAAGATCACTTCAACGAACATGAAACAAAAGATTCTTTGTCCAGTTATCAAGATACTGTGTAACACCAACTTATGTATCTGACATTTTTGATATTTTTAAACGACATATGCTCCCCTTACACATGTGCGGACGATAATCGAAAGATGTTTAGCACAGCATGGATAGGACTTGCATTTTAGAATCAATCGCATCATTAATAATCACCTTTTTACATGTTTAAGTCACATTTTCTCCCATTCTCCCCCGATCAAAAAGTGTATGAAACTTGTGAAAGTTTTTGATCTAGAATGGACCTTAAATGTATCAATCGCCCCCTCAAAGTATGAGGTGAGGTGATAGCACAATTATCAAGAGCAATTGAACACTACCTATAGAAAACCCAGACAGGAATGATACTGCAATCTGTCATAAGTTGTAAGCAGTTGGTTGTTTCGATCTTTCTCCAATAGAATCAGCAACAGTGTGTCTATTTGACCTGCAAAACTGTTAGTAGTACTGATTCTCCCCCTCAAACAATGACCCGTGTCAATGATTTGAAATTGGTTAACCCGAACATGTTTGTGAATAAACAAGTTGTTTATGAAAAAATGGTTCAGGTCGTAGACAACTTCTTTGTCTGGAGAAGAAATAATTGCACTGAAACGTACATTAATTCTCTGGGTTAAGACCGGTTACAACTGATATAGACTTGCAAGGCCATTCAATTATATATATATATATAATAATATAAATAATATTATATATATATATATAATATTAATTTTAATAAAATATACACAATTATACAATGTGAAACACTTGGTTACTCGGAGACAGACTCCATCCTGTAGTTCCTTCAGAGTCTCTGGCGACATTTGTTTAACTCCAAGCAAGTGGGAGTTATGTGCGAGCGCTCCCCTCGGTAATTGCCTTTGTAAAAATGTCAGCCAGTTGGTATTTTTGTCCTCCTCCACGAACTATAACTCAAACAACTTTCCCCTTCAAACTGCTCATTGTGAAGTGGTGACGGATATCAATGTGCTAGAGCCGCGAGTGTTGAACACTATTACAGCATAGAGGCAATAACACTATTGATTGACACAGATACATCGGAATTTGGTTGAACGCCAAATCCATAGTCTCGGAGTTGGAGATCGCATCCAGAGGATTTGACACAGCATCCGGAATAGGGCGATGTATTCAGCTTCCGTAGTGGAGATGGCATACTTTTCAGCTTTTTGATGACCAGCTAACAAGCCGATGAACCAAAAAAATTGAGCTGAACCAGAAGGTACTTTCCGTGTGTTTGTACTTCCAGCATATTCAGCATCTGGCAAAAGCTTTTAGTTCAAAGCCGGAAGGTCTTCGGATACCACAAGACCCATGACTAAGGATTCCTTTTAGGTATCGAAAGATCCGCTTTATATAGCAGTAAGGGCCATTTCAGTAGGACTTAGCCCTGGTATCGTGGCACACATAACCCAAACAGCAAATACGATGTCAGTCTAGAATGCACTAAGATAACATAAGGGACTAACCATAAACAGAAATCGTGTAGATCAAGTAGCTTTCACCCTAATCTTCAACAAGGTTGGGACGCTCCGCCATTGGATGTCAATTGGTGTGCAATGAGTCAAAACAAACTTATTCAGAATTGTCCTGAGATATTTTGAGATTGTGGTTGATAACGATGCTCTGGGATTTTGAGAACTAGTACTCCAAAAAAGAATTGACATTTGTCCCATCATCGACATCTTGAAAGTGATTTCATTTCAAACGTAAATGATTTTTGAGGCTTTGGGTTGGTAGAGGCAAAAATAATATCATCTACATATATTTGTACCAGAATGAAAGATTTTATTGCCTGTTGTTTCCCTCGTGAAGAGTGTAGGATCGACACAGCCTTTTGTAAAATCCTACTTGATTAGAAACGCTGAAAGCTTGTCATACATGCACGTGGACTTGTTTGAGTCCCATAGAGAGCTTTCTTGAGTCGGACACAATATCATGCGAATGGATGCTCCGGATCTATACAAATCCTTCTGGTTGACTAACATAGACAAACTTCATTCAGTTCGCCGTTAAGGAAGTGCGGTTTTCACGTCCATACTGGAAGAAGACCATGTTCATACTCGCCGAGTGAGCATGAGAGTCTGATCGCTCTTACTCTAGCAACTGGAGGCAAATGATTCCTCAAAATCAATACCAGCTTTCCTACGATAACCTTTCGCCACTAACCAAGCTTGTTGTTCTTCAAGACGGCTCCATATTCATATGCCAACTTTAATTTTGAAAATCCATTTGAGCGGGATGATAAGAATATTATCTGGGACACGGTACAAGTACCAATACATCTAGAACGCTCAAACTCAGAATTTCTTCCTGCATAGAAGTACCTCAATCCACAAACGAGTGCTCTAATGAGCTTGCTTGTAATGTCATTGTATTCAACATGAGTTAAAGAATTTCATTGAAGAAACCCACAACGGGTCGCGTCGTTCCAGCTTCATTTTCCTTTCCTGGTAGAGACAGGTCGATCTTTATCCCCAATAATGTTTTCAAGCGAATGAGCTTGAGTCCACTTCTGCACGTGAGGTAATTGGTTGTTGAGGGATGTAACATCGATAATGACAGAGTGGGATGAAGAGGCAGCTTCTGAACCGGTTTTCAGGAGCATTATAGGTGTCAAACACATTACTGTCAACGAGAATGATCGAACAGTGTTTCCAATCATCAGAATCACTAGTGTCTGGTATAGGTAATTGATGAGTCAGAGGCTTTCATAACTGCGGAGCGCCTTACTGAGATAACTGTCTTGTTGAAGGTGAACCATTGGCATTCCCTCGGGAGCCGTGAGCAGGCAGGAACATTAACTCGAGGCTATCGAACAACGAGGTATCGGAATAACCTCATCATCATCAAACCATTGAAACAAATTGTCTACCTGATTTCTTGTAGGAGGACACTAGGTGGTGTTCATGGGTCTTTTACTATTGCAGAAAAACGGCAGCGTCCTGACTGTAAAGCAGTAAAGTTCTGGTTTCTGTACTGTTTGTCACAGAAGTCCATTTGTTTGATGTGCGAGGCCTGAACTGGTTTGAACAAGACTCAAACCTTCGGTAAGTTCATCGAAGGCAACATGAACGTTTCCTGAATCTTGCGCGTCGTTTGTTGTAGATTCGGTAAGCCTTCTTGGTGGGTGCAAGCAACAAATATACTCCTATATCTAACTGCTTTCCGCTTAAGTTACCAACTCTCGTAGTCATAGGTAGGATAGCACAGAGATCCAAACACTCGGAAGTATTGTAGATTAGGTTTCTTTCCCTTCAGCAGTTCATAATAGGTCTTTCCATGAAGCGTGTGTACAAGAGATCGATTAAGAGTATAACACGCAGTGGCTACTAGCTTCAGCCCATGGAACAGTGAGCTTTCCAAAGATGAGCATAGTACGAGCAGCTCCATACAAGTTCGGTTCCTTCGCTTTCGACAACGCCGTTCCTGTTGTGGAGACCGAGGTACGCTCATTCATGAGAAATACCAACACCTTCAAACCATCCGTCGAGAGTCCATATACAACTAACTCCGTTCCATATATCGATTCTGACGAAGCGAACAGATTGGCATTAAAGGGCTCGTTTGAGTCTTCACAAAATAAACTTCTCAATCACTTGAGTGGTTTCATTTCCTTTGTTCATAGAAATCTTACCAATCCAAATCGGGGTGTAATCATCCACTATCACCAAAACATACTTCTTTCCGTTGATACTATCGTTCGCATTGGCCCCAGAGGTCCATAGTAGTGTATGGAGAACTTCTGTGAATTGGTGTTTGCCGTCTTTTAGTGGATGTGATGCTTTCATGCTTTTTACCTAGCTGACAGATGGACACAAAATGGTCTTTTGTCAATTTCATCAAGGGTAAACCTCTGACTAGAATTTTCCAGAGCCAATCTTTATGTCCCGAAAATTCAGATGATCAACCGACGATTTGCCATAACCATGATCGACTTCGTGTGAAAGGCTTTTTGTAAAGCTTAGGCAAAACTGGTGGAAGCTGACATCTATCATTCCGTGAGATGGAGTACAGATTGGTGTCCGAGAACCTTTGAGTAGATCTACCCTATCTAGTTGCCGATGTGACATGAATGCTGACGGAATGCAACATCTAAACCACCATCACCAAACTGTCCTACTGAAATAGTTGTTTTGAGTCCTTCAACATAAAGACTCGAGAGATGATAGTGTCTCAACCCAGTTTATATATCACCATAAAGCCAATGAAAAGCTGCATATAAACTTGCCAAATCTCACTGTACCAATGAACTTTTCACAAAGTTGATAAGACGCGCCACTGATCGACCGTCATATTGTCTTGAGCATCCAGAGTCCAACATACCATAGAACAATTTTGTACTACCTGCGATAGACACAAACATTTACGGTGATAGAAGCCTGAAGGGTTCCAGTTAGTTAACGACAAAAATACCAAGATCCCTTTGGAACCACCTGCCTTCGAGTACAAATTAATATGATCAATTAAACCTAAGACCATAGTTATATTTGGGGCAAGAACTAGCACTTTCACGGGGTAGTTCCGTATTGGCTGATCAGTAGATTTCCATGATCCTAGTTAAAGGATGCTCTCAATAATGAGAAATGGCCTTGCCAGTGGGCTTTACCCACTGAGGCTGCCTATTTTGCAACAGTTTGCTAATTTGGGTTCCAGATTCTCTTAATATGGGTTTCCATTCTTTCTTGTGGTTGGCGTTTAAAACGCACGCTTAGTCTGGTGGGTTTAACATTCACAGAACCAACACACATAACCAAACAATCAGTATGATTAGCACAAAACGCAAGTTTGTTACATCACCTCAAACATTGTTCATCTTTGAAACAGAAACAAGAAATGTTTTAACAAGCAGATTAGAATCCACACATTCTTCTTTATTCCAAATTCCTATGGAGTGCTTCTACTTTCCTTCATAACACGCACTCTTATAACCGGCAAAAACTAGGATTTCTAGAGGGGCTCCTCTTAGGCACAGATATTGCTGGCTCATAATGTGGGTTTTACTCCTGTAGACATTAGCAACACACAGACGTTATTTTGCTTATTAGGAGCACTAACTAGTTTTTAGAGTTTGGTTTGAGTAAAGACTGGGGGGGTGTTACACTAAAGAGTTACGTGCATCTTCTTAATGGTGATCGGGTTGGTTGAGACCTAGTATAGCCACGTTATGGTGGTGGAATAACTTAGAACCCTAAGTTGTACATTTCACGGAGCAAAGCACTTTAGGTTGTCTAGAGAGGTTGAAGGTCCACTACTTTTTTGTAGCCAGTCACGTTGGGCTTAAGCTTGGTATTCTTCGGAGCAGTGAAGCACTACAGCTTTTTCAGTGTATGCAGTACGTGAGTGAGTATGCGCCTTTGACAGATCATCAAATCGTCGTTTTTCAGACTCACAATTTCTACCTAAGGGGCCATCTAGCTGAAATCCTAAGTGAGGAAAACGTTATATTCATTCAACTGCAATGAATGTCAGTTTCTAAGCCTGTTGGTCACGAACTACCTTCAGGAACCTACATTCAAAACACCTTTCATGATGTTGAATCTGGCATCTAAATACCTGATAGTGTCATCTGTCCATTGGAAGCTGTTGTCTTAACTTGTTAATTTCAAAAATTGCATTAGAGGCACTAGAAGTGTCTATGCACTGTTTATAGTTCTAAAATTTAAGTTGTAAACTAACATAATTTTGTTCGAGAAATGCAAAACGTTTCTCAGATTCAGAAATTAGTTTGTTTCTGTTTTTGAAATCTCATCTCAAGTTCAAGTACTTTAGGTGTTTCCCTATCGCATGCAGATCAAAGATCTCGTCAAAGTGCAATAAGAACTAAGGGGGCACAACATATCGAAGAAAAGCACAATTGAGCAGATATCTTTTTTCTAAAACACCATCAGCAAATTAAGCATTCATTTATGATTAAAAGATTTTTTCCTTCTCTATGGTCAGTTCTTGTTATCAAGAACACATCTGGTCTATTCCGCCGCGTTCTTTCACAAAATCTGTTCAAATTCTTTTATTCTCTTTGGAAAAAATGTGTATCATTAGCATCTGGATATTTTTTTTGCACTGGGTCTAAAATGGTACCAGTATGTTGTTCAACACACTGTTTTGGCATAATCAAAAACACCCATTCCTAAAATAGTCCCAGGTCTTTGTGATGTTCTTTCATTTTTATGATACCTTCACATAGAGGAAAAAACAAGCATTAACGTTTCGAAGACTGGACAGAACTTGACTTGGAGGTCAGACGTTTAGCAACAAAAGGAGTAGCAGGCGTGGCTGATTTACTAGCTTGACTAGCAATTTCGTTGGCAGAAAGCCAATACGCCTGATCTCCAGATAGGGTCCCTTCGAGGAACGAACAAAAAGGGCATTTAACCTCTCATAGAAGCCATTCTATGGGTCGAACATGCCCTGTTTTTCGTTCACTTTTTTCATGCAACTAACTGAGAACTAAACCTCTTCACTATCCCATATACTAACGGGGTGTGATATGGGATGCAAAAAGAGTGTCCAGCATCATACAAAACAGGTTGAGCATCGCTTGGCCCTATAAACTAGACCTGGGTTACGGGTGCCTAGGATTCCTTGTGCAAGTCTTATGGTTGCCTAGTTAGGTTTCTTTTGAAAGCATGTGGAATAGGTTGTGTTGGCATGTAAATCTTTGCAAAAACATATCTCTTGCACACTTTGTTAGCAGTTTTTAAACAAACTATTCACTAGATAAACTATCAGCTAGATCCTTTTTGTCAGATAAACTCTTTTTCTTTCTCAGATTGTAAAAAAGCAAATTGAATTTTACTTTTCCCTGAAAAGTGACTTTAAAAAGCAAATCGTTTTCTTGCACAAGTTCAGCGTTACGCTTATTACGCTGAATCACTAGGGCTTGTTCCTGTCTAACTTTGTTTTCAAGATCAAGTTTGACCTTGTGGGTATCTAGACGACATATTTCTTGCTTGCATTAGAAGCTCATTTTTTAAGGTCTCGATTTCCAAACATTTGTCTTTAGTTAACCTTAGCATGTCCGCTAGTTAGGTTTGCAAGTCAGTTAAGATGGCAAACATAGAAACTTTAATCAGATGTGTCGAAGCAGATAACCTCCAGTAGGAACATTTTGGTGCTTTCGGTGTCAAGAAGATACTGATGAAACTGGATCGTATTGTCATCAATCTCACAATCTCAGTCTCAGCATCGAGTCTAAATGTTCTTCAGGTGCATACTCCTGGACTCAAACTGATACTCCACATTATCAAATATTTATTGTCATTGGAGTGAACTCATTGACTGATTGTTGATTGCAGCTAGTAGGATACAAGGTAGGATCCATAGAAAGCGACAGAGCATTGGGGCCTCATCCACCGTCTGAGTCATAACGCAACTTATGATTGGTTTGAAACAATTTTGTTGTATCAGTCCCCTTGGGTTGATCATAAGGAATGGCAGTGCATACTCCATCAGCGAGGAATAGCACAGCTATCAGCATCTAACACATCCCCTTTTTCATTAGCTTCCCATCCGTAAGGCATTATCTTAGAAGTACTGAGAGTCCATCTTTCTCAGGGTTCCATATACCACGCCAAGCAACATGTCCTTTCACCTCTGCAGTTTAACATATCACCTTCCCACCATGCCACGAGTGCCTGATATAACCAGTTATTACTGGAGCTTCCTCTGAAGCTTGTTCAGTAACAATGTGACCATCATGCACAGTAAGCATAGTCCTTTAGTTGGAGGAAGTCCGAGCAGGTTGTTGGAGGTTGGAAACTGCCTTATGGAAACCACTTAAGAGATAAGCAAAATCTAGACATAGAGGCCATCAATGCGACATTCGAAGAGACAGAGCAGTAAGGTTGTGGACTAGGTAAGTAGAGGGTAGACATAGCAGGTGCAGATGTGGTGTGAGCAATATAGGCCAGAGGATCAACAATAACTTGTAGACTGCTCCTGTTTCCTTAAGAGGGGCTTTTTGGCATGAGGCCATAGGCTGTTGAGATGCTAATAGATCAGCCCAGTAAAGAGAGGTTGAGATATCCATGTTCTGTTTTGACATTAGTCACATCCTTTCCCAATAACCGGAAGGTTGTTGATCAAAACTTGGTGTTCATAAGATAGTTGGATAATTGAGCTGAGTAAATCTTCATGTCATTCACAATCTTGTGGAAACGCACAACGTGTCATGAATTGATTCGTTTCCAATAGCAAACGCAAGCGTTCGTACTCATCAAACAGATCATCCTTCCTTTGTTGAATAGTCCTAACCTGATCCTTGCATAGCATCTCCACATATCCCCCCCTCCCAAATATCTCCTTTGCAGTGCTTGTTGATTGAGGTTTGTTGAAGATGATAGTCTATGAAGACCTTGACTGATAATAGATTTCAGCATGAGTACAGCCAGCTCAAGTTTTTTTTCCTCTTCCTGAATTCAAATCAGTTTCTTCCTGGTGTTAGGCCACAGCAGCAAGACTCAGTAGTGGAGGATCAGTGATCATGGGTGAGGGTGTAGGTCCATTCCTGATAGATTTCCAAATCTGCTTTGCCATTGGGTTTTTGCCTCGAAAGTACCTGTGTATACGAATCATCCAAGAATCGTAGTCACTTTCACAACCAACATAGAGGACGAGTAACGGTACCCGCCGCATTTGTTCTTTCATTGGATTCCATGAATAAGTTTGTTTATAATGATCTGATCGTAAGTGATTGATGAATTGTTTTGTTTTGAGTTTGATTTAT
Source organism: Tanacetum coccineum (assembly GCA_026074375.1). Lineage (NCBI taxonomy): Eukaryota > Viridiplantae > Streptophyta > Magnoliopsida > Asterales > Asteraceae > Tanacetum > Tanacetum coccineum. Next base: position 37,911 of record BQNB010036758.1, on the reverse strand, counting down.
GATTTTGTTGTTGATTTGATTATTTTTGTTTGGTTATAAAGGGGATAGCTGATCGGATTCACACTAGATTTAATTAGTTCGGAACCTTGAAAACTGAAAAACGTCAATAAATCATAGAAAATGATGTTTTTGGCCTTCGAAAAATCCTTATAACCAAGACTTAAGGGTGGTACAGCGTGATCCGTCTCGTTTTTTCTCTTCGATTTGAGAGTCAACGGACGGGCCTAAAACGGACCTTACGATCAAAAGTTATGGCCGTTTTAACTGAAACCCTTTTCGTCACCAAGTTTTTCAAAAAAACACTTCGTTCGGACCAAAAAAAATGCTCGATCAAAAATCTTTCTAGTTCGAACGTCTCGTTCGAGATCGACCTCTCGTATACTAGACGTCTTCACGTTCGAGGTCCACTTGTTCGAACTCCGTCTTGTTTCGATCAGCTTGTCGAATCGCTTGTTCGATCGCACAATGATCGGGGATCCGCGTTTGTTTCGATCGCTGTACGATGTCAATGCAAAGTTCGGTCGCGTTGTTCGACTCGCATTGTTCGATCCTTCTGTTTCGAACCGCTCTTCGATTTTGGCCTTTTCGAGAAACCCGCTCGTTCGATCTAGGCTTTGAGCGAACCCTAGTTCGAATTGTTTTGATTTCCACTCGTTTGAACCACACACGAATGTCGCTCGTTCGATCGAAACGACTAAAACTCGTTCGATCCCCACGATTTTTTTAACACTTTTCGAACCAAAACAACAAGAACAAAGGAAAAACACTAGATCGTTGATTGCTAACAAGATGGTTTGAATGATATTAGATTAAACATAAACCATCTTTGAATCAAGAATCAAAAACAAACAAATAATCAAAAATAAAAACCTCTTTTTTTTTCGAAATCAATAGAAAGAAAATACAAACCACATCAATACATCAATCTTGTATGCTCTTGATACCAATTGTAGGATCCCTAGATCATTCCATGGATGAAATCACAAGATCAATGGCAAAAAGAAAGATTAAACATTAAAGACTTTTGATTGAATGAAAAACAAGAGTTGCTACAAACCCTTAAGATGAAAAATAATAATGAAGTAGCTAACCTAATTTTGACTAAACTAGGTGTATTTATACTAACTAGGATTTGCCTTTGAGGGGGCTCTTCTTTTGGGGCTTAATCACATCTTGGCCGTATACATAATAAACAGTTATTAACATAGTCTTTCGAGCTAGACTTTTTGTCTTGCATCTTCGAGTGACCGAAGCTTCCATTGTTCGGGTCATTTTATGTGATCTAAAAAGTCATTCATGCAAGCAGTCTTAAACACTTATAGAGCAGTGTTTAATTTAGGTACTCAGAACTAACTTTCTTCTACATACTAACTAGTTAGTATTGGCAGTTGTAATCTTGAGCAGTACTAAGTCTTTGGCTTGGCAGTACTAAGTGTATGAGTTTAATTCCCAACAAATATTTTGGTTTTTAACATTAGATTAATCTAACCCTTAGGATTAGTGTAATTCAGATTAATTAGTATAATTTAGATTAGTGTAAAATTTTGTAAAATTCTGTATATTTGCTTTTAATTGTTTGCTTGTTTTATTTGTGTGATTGTTTTGTTTGTTTTTAGTGTTTTCTATACATTATTCTGGTCGATAACCTGATATGGCGTATCCACTACCATTGGATACGGCGTATCTAAATTTCTTTACCAATACAGCGTATCCATTCAATAGACTGATACGGCCTATTCAGATCAACTGAATACGACGTATCGATCATCTGATACAATAACAGAAGCTGGTTTTTCACATTCAATTTCTGTATTATTGTGTTTTCTTTCTTCCGAGCCTATCCTACTGATTGTTTATCCTCTGTTTTAGGTAGTGCATGACAAGGAGTTCAACAAATAAACTATTAACGCCTTTCAAGGAGCCAGAATGAAATTTCGATCTATCTTAGGAAGCTTTTTTTTCAAGACACTAAGTCTTGACGAATTAAGATCACCTTAATACAATCTATTTTCTGATCTAGAAGAGAATTCTGAGGAAGAAGTTGCAGAAACAATGGCGGAAACCATGGAACAATACATGAGCAAAACCCGAGCTGACTATGGATCGGGCATTGCTAGGCCTAAAATCAATGACAAAGATCACTTTGAACTAAAAGGTCATTTTCTTAAGGAACTACGAGACAACACCTTAACGGTTTCGATCATGGACAACACCATTAACGGTTCTATCATGAATAGTGCAAACACACATTGAGAGAAGTTTCTAGATATTGTTGACTTATTCCATGTTCCTAATATTACTAAAGATCAAATAATGCTTCGAGTCTTCCCTATGTCCTTAACTGGAGCCGCGAGTCGTTGGCTAAGAAACAAACCGTCTAGTTCGGTTCAAACTTGGGAAGATCTAAAGACAAAGTTTCTAAGCAAGTATTGCCCACCTGCTCGAACTGCAAAGAAAATGGAGGAGATCAACAACTTTCAGCAAGAACCCGATGAAACCCTTTACCAAGCATGGGAGAGATTTAAAGAACTCCTAATGAAATATCCTCAACATTACTTGACAGAGATGCATGGAGGTGAATCCTTATTTTACAATGGATTGAAGTTCCAACAACTAGACAAATTCTTGATTCAAAAGGTGCCATACCAACTAAGACATCTGCTGATGTAAAAGTAGCCATCCAAGAGATGGTAGAATATTCTCAAAAGTGGCACAATGGAACATCTAGGACAAGAAGTACTGAAACTTCTGATGGATTGGCTGTAATTTAAGCTCAACTCACGCAAATCAATGGAATGAAAATCAAGAAAGGTGAATTAAAAGGTTTATTGCTGACACAAAGTGGGGATGTGAGCAATGTAAAAGGACCACACTACACCAAAGAACTGAACAGTCAAAGAAGAAGTAAACCCCTTTGAAGATGCCTATTAACTCAGTTTGGTGCACCCTTCCAACAAGAGGTGCAATATAGGAGCAACAGCTCTAGATTCTACCAAAGAAATAAACAAATCCTTCATATCAAGAACGAAGATAATCAATGGAAGAATCACTGAGAAAATTTATGAGTGAATCGGTAAAGAGACATGAAGAAAACTCCAACTTGATCAAGGAAAATTGCGAGCATCCACTTGACGTCTAAACTTAGATTGATCTACTGCCATCAGAAACCAAGGAGCTTTCGATAAAACTTTTCCGAGAATTCAAATCGGGCAATGACCAAGTACTACACGGAAATAAGGATTGGAATCTACCTACTACTACTAAAACAAACCCAAGGGATCATGTCAAGTCTATCTTGACTACTGTTGAAGTTGATATGACACTGATACGCCGTATCGAGTCATCATAATACGCCGTATCGGGCCAACAGAACAGTAAGCTGATGTTCGAGTCAAGACGAATGACTATTCCATTTCCAAGTCGTTTAAATGATTATTACTGTGATGATAAGAAGGAATTGTATAGACCGCAATTCTTGGAAGCTAACTCATATGGAGCTTCACATATCGATAATTCCATACCCCGAAAGGAGAAAGACCCAGGAAGTTTCACTTTACCTTGCTATATTAATAATCTTTGCTTTGATAATTCCTTTGCTGACTTAGGAGCTAGCGTAAGTGTCATGTCTCTCTCGACCTACCTTAACTTAGGTTTAGGCGAATTAGCTCACATTAAGTTGATGGCTGAATTAGCAGATAGGACAGTGAAATATCCAAAGGCAATAGCTAAGAATGTACTAGTATGGATTGGTAAGTTTGTTTTCCCCGTAGACTTCATAATAATAGATATGCTCGAGGATGTCAAAGTGCCCTTGATCCTTGGAAGACCATTTTTGTCTACCACCCACGCTAAGATTGATATGTTCAAAAGAAAGATTATTCTTTTGCGGTGTTAGGGATGAGAAAAATATTTTTTTCAAAAAATTATAACCTCGCTCCCCCCTGCTAGTCATCCTGATTAAGAGGCGAGAGGGTCCCTACAATGTTAGTTTAAGAGAAGAAAAAAAACCGTATGGAACTTGATTTAGACGCTAAAAAGGGCTAAATGGGGAAAACTTTGGTGTTAAATATAGATTATTAGGACCCTTTAATGGAGAATAACAAAACATCGAATTAAATGATCTTAATGTAACCGTTAGAACTTAGGAAAGATAAGTTGATGATTTAATGCCACCATTGAAGGAAGGTGGGGTAAATTGTGATGAGCCCATGATTGGCATAAACATTGACTAGGAATAATAAAGTTTGACGAGTACCTAAGTTATATGTGAATTTGACCGGGAAGATCCAATATTGATTGTGCCTAACCACTGAAGATTTTCATGCTTATAGGTTATGAAACATGTAAATGCTAGTTTTATTCCCACGATTTAACCGTTAATGTGGTGTCTAGAGAGATTCTACAATTCTAAATGAAGGACAAAGTTTGACTACAAAGGAAGAACGTAGTTATTAGAGCATTTATAAAATGGCCAATATTGACGGGGAAAAATTTTCTGTTGTAAACTCATTTTGCAGTAGTAGTGGAAAAGGATGGTAAACTCAAAGAAGAAGCTTTAAAGAATAAAGCCATCATGGAAGGAATAATTGACGAAGATGATGAATCAAGTAATGAAGGTTGGAGAAGATGGGAAGACTTTAACAATACCAACCGTGATAATGAAGAAAGTGAGAATGAGATGGAACATAAAGATGAAGAAAGATGTGAAGTGTTTGATGATCATGAACGGCTTGTTTGCTATATAAGAAGATCCGAGATGGTCAAGTATTCGTTTAGGGATGACGAAGAGTATGTGGCTATAAAAGAAAATGAATGCGATGATTTGATGAATACAAGAAAAGAAGCAATCCATGCATACCAAGAGATCTTTTGCATGATGGACGAATGATGGATGGTGTCACGCATCGAATGAAAAAAGAACCTGAAGAAAAAGTCTAACTTAAAGACTAGCTGAAAGAAAAGTGCTTCCCGAGAGACAACCTGGATTGTTATTTATTTTTATCAAGTCTGTCTTCCCAGACATCAATACGGCGTATCCGCTCCATATCATACGACGTATTGAATGTCTGGACGTTATCAATCCTTTATTTTTCTGCACTTTTTAAACAGTATTGTCTGTTCTGTCTATACGGCGTATTCATGTACATAAGATGGCATATTTGGTAGACTGACCTGTATTGATACTTTTTACAAGTTTCTCCATATGGCGTATTCCATTTAATGGATACGGCGTATCGTTTCCTATACAGTTTAGTTTTATTTATTATTCACCGTAGATACCGAGATAGGATTTTGCATGGTTTTCCTATAATTTTGCACAGGACCTCGCTGTAAAGAAATCGATAAAGTTGGTGATGTATCGATCATCTGGAATCCTATGTGTGATTGTAGTCATGTTAGAATACAGACGCATTTACAACACACATCATTGCTCATAAACTCAACTTGGAGAATCTACTAAGCAAAATATCAAGGGAGTTTCTCATTCTAATTCTTTTAATTCCCGTTTTTAATGTTTTATCTATACAACAAGGACATTGTATAATTCAAGTGGGGGAATGGGAATTAGAATGCATACTTGTCCATAGTTTTCACATTAAAAATGCTTAACTTTAATTTTTTTTTTTCAAAACATACTTTTGTGAAATTACTAGTTACATCACCCATATTAGTTATAGTAAGGATTTCAGCCTTATCCGTTCCAAATGTTTACCAAATTCCACAAAAATATAAGTTGTGTCGGTGATGTTGGTAGACTTTAGAACTTGTCTAGGTATATCATTCGAGACCACCAAATAGTACTATGATTTAGATGGAGTAACTTGTTTAAATTGGTAAATTTCTAAGATTACACCCAAAAAGCCTTTATATGTTATTTTATTGACTAACTACACTATTTCGTTAACCCCTGTATAAACCCTTTGTTTACTCTCATTTTAAGAGTAAGATACCCCTAGAAAAACCTGTAGAGCCAATCCTTTAGGATAACACCAACTATTTGTTTTGTTACACCTTTACACCTTAGCCTACCCTGTTAGATTAAGTCTATTTATCAGTTGCTAGTTGCTTAAAGTGTAAAGTATGTATTTCTTGAGTCTTGTGTCATTTTCATATCTCTAGTATGGTTGGGAAATTTTCACATTGCAATGAGAATGTAAAAAGTAGTCAAAACTCATGTATTTTATACGACCAACACAATTATTTGGTACGGCTTGAAGAATGTATAATCATGGAGAAATTATCGAAAGTTTATTATAATCATGAAGATTGAAAAAACAACGAATCGAGTATGGATTGTAAAAAAATCGAAAAATCATAAAAAACGCAACACAAAAGAGGAGGAAAGTTTAAAGATAGTCGGTTCGTAAAAGCTTAAACCAATGGAATTATTTGAAGGATCGATCATTCGTTGATGGATGGTTATAAATCGACGATGTAAAGTTTTGAATAAAGTGGTGAATATTGCCACTTGTCTTTGTAAAAGTATGTAAAGTATGGGATGATTGGGAAGTAGACGTTTACGGTGAACACAACTTAGGTTGTGTTCTTTTATCTATGATCAAGACGTTTGTGTATAAAGTTTTGTCTTATTATGGGAACCGGTTAGGAAAAAATGGTCTAGTAACTTGTACCTTATCTTGTTATGGACTAATTATTGTTTGTTATTTTGAATTGACAATAAATTATTTTCCTTTCCTAATCATTAACCATTGTTTACCCAACTAAGGAGTGTAAAAAAAATTGAGTCATGCATTATTTTCCAATCGTTGCTCCATGTATGTGTGATTCAACTGCCTATGTATGTTTATTACTTTTGGTGAAAGTTAAACAAGATCCACACCCTATATCATTCTTCATCTTAACCCTTGGTTAAACTCGAATGAGGATGTGATCGAACACACATGTCTATTATGTCATTACGGCCATGTATGTGTGATTCAGCTGCCTTGTTGGTGTGGTACTTTTGGTGAAAGATTGTTAGAATGATCAACCCTAAGCCTTAATATAAAAACCCATTTTACCTTTATAAACTTTTTACTCCTTAGCTCTAGTGGTGGAGTTGTGTATCCTTGCCAAGCCTATGATAGAATACTCGTCGTGACCGAGCAATTGAGCGATATAGTTATATGTTTTAATCACATAGATTAGTATGAGTGATTTGAGTGTTTTCATCTACTATTTCGTGAGGTGTTTGGTAAATGTACTATGTACTTGATCGAATAAATGCTAAACAAAAAAAAATCCTTATGGATACACATATCATAAACTTCTAAAGGCCTAACTTGAGGACAGTAGCAATCAAGTGGGGGATATTTTGATGACATCAAATAACGTCACTTAATAGCATCATTTAACCCAAGTCAATAGCCCATTTTGTAATGATAAATTCAAGAATTTTACTTAATCGTTGTATTTTGAAATTGCAGTAATTATAGAGTACTTGGTGAAGATTAGCAAAAAGGCACGCATTCTGGAGCTTAAACAAAGACATTTGAAGATACTGACTCTTATATCCTATACACCGTATCCATCAAGGAAGATACGACGTATCTTTACCTACACTTCACAAAAGACCATGAAGGAATAAAGATCAATACGCCGTATCCAGAAGGAGTCTATACGCCGTATTTAATTTAAAGTAATAAAATATTCTGGAAGATAACAAACATGGTCCCTACTCTAAGAAACCCCCGATACGCCGTATCCAAGTCATTTGATACGTCGTATCGACCAAATTCTAGACCCTATAAATAGAAAACCTAAAAACGGGTTTTCAGTGTGCTTGATCATAATTTCAATACCTTAACCACAAAAGTCAATTTTCAGACGACAAGAAGAGCAGAAGAAGTCAAGCAAAGCTATCAATTCTATAGGAAACACTTTTTAATCTCCTATACTCTAGTAAACGATCAAATTTTTGATATCATACGTTTAACTCGTTTTTTGTTACCTTGTTAGATTATACTTCTTGTATTGAATATGACATTTAAGGCTAATACCCATGGGTTATTAGCCATTATTCTAAGATTTGAATGTTTGGTTTGTTATCTTGAAAGCTTAATTTAATCGATGATTGCTTGTTATGTTTATCAATTCATACTTGTTTACGTACTTTTGTATGCGATCTATCATTCAACTGGATCTAGTGATAAGGACCAAGTTAGCTAGATGCGGGAAGCTCTTCAATATATTTATTTATAATTCAGACTAATAGGATCATAATAATGACCTATCTTCGCCCTTAAGATAGTGAGCTTAGTTGGACTGCAGATGACCCATGGGATCAACGAGTACGTATCTAATCAATTGTGTAAAGACCATGGGCCAGTATACTAACTAGAATATAAATTGCCATTAAGCAGTAAGTGGGTAAAGTCTCCATGAGCTAGGGTTTAACAAGATCACCATTGCTTTAATCCCCAAGATAGATTATAATCAGCAAATTGGATGCTTTATGTGGATGCGTTTAATTGTGACAGAATTCTACGTGTCTAGGTCTTAGGAAGAAGTAATGCCTAAGTCTTAAGAATGATACGCCGCCTCGAGATAAGTATTCATTGCACTAAATAAACAAACCAACATTCTAATTGAATTAATCATGGTTAATACAATTTTCTTATATTTGGCTAGACCGCTCTTCTATCTTTTGTCTGTCTGCTTGCATGTGTTATTGTGTCTTAAGTAGATCTAAGTCACCACAAACCTGTGCCAGTCTCTCAAGCAGAAAACCCCCCTTTTTATCTGTTTAGAATAAGGATTAACATAGGTTGAGCATAGGTTTTAACTTAGATTAGAGAATTAATATAGTTTATAAAATAACTTATTTAAGTTAACCAAAAATTAATAAAATAAATAGATTAGTTCTCGCTCTTAGTGACCGACACCCTTCTTACCACGAAACCTCTATCTGACCCGGTACACTTTTCGTAAAGTGGTTTGTTTTAGGTAAAGTCGACAAAATATAAATTTAAATCTTGAACTATTAATATACTACAACCCTACAAGACAGCACATCAGTAGCCTTAACTATTTTTGGGAAGTATCTCTCAAAAGACACCTTCTATGACATTTAGGTCAAACTTAGTAGCAGTCTTGGTATTTAAAATGAGCACTTCTTCCAAACACTTAAAAATAATCAAGAAGTAGGTTTCTTACCTCTCATGACATTCAAATAGGAGTTTATCTAAGATGGCTCTAATTAGATTCGTTTAAGGATATAGTTGAAAGTATCTACTGAGCTAAACTAAAACTTTTATGTAAACAGATTGTTCATTCAACATTGTTCTACTCATTCTTGTAGTGTCCTATTTTTCCTTTCTACCATGCTATTCTAATGTGGAGTGCGTTTAGCGAGAAGTTTTTGTAATACCGTTGGCGTTACAAAACTCTCCAAATTGTACTTCATTATCAAATTCTCTACCGTGGTCCATCCTAATTGACACGATTAGACATCCTAATTGGTTTTGTATTTTTCTACTAAATATTTCAAAATTGTTCAAGATTTCCGATTTTGGTTAAGGAATCTTTCCATGTATACCATAAATAGTCGTCTACTATTACTAAGGTATATAGGTTCCTCCGTAACTCCATACGGCGATAGACCTAAGAGACCATATGGAGAATTATCTAAGCATAACGGACAAAGAGACAAAAATGTAAAGCTAAAGACTATCGAGATCTTGTTTCCAATTTTCAAGCATCAAACATAGAGTTATCAACATAACAAATGAACATACCTAACACTATCATATAGATGCTAAAGATAGAAAGAGAAGCAAATTGCGAGACCTAACCACCAATCCACAAAGTGGAGTATTCATCAAGTCGTTGCAAGACACATTTAATCTTCATGCTTATTACCTAATTACTATTACGCATAAGCCTTTCATCCAAATACCTCTACCTATGACCATACTTCCTTAACAATTTTTTGCTAACAATATCAAAATATAACTGCTAAGATTTATAAAAATGTATACATAACATACCCATGAAATCACCAATAAGACAAAAATATGCCAAAAGATGGAAAAATGTGTGCTTTTGTGTCTCAATGTGCAAGAAAGGATATTAAAGTCAAAAAAGAGCAAAAATGAGCCAAAACCGACAAGAAATAAAGAGACAAGTGATTAAGAGAAAGATTTGAAGCCAATTTCAAAAGCCGGATCAAGACCGTGGTCGAGAAAAGTCAAGAAAGCAAGAAAAGGACAAAGGAAAATGACCATTATACCCTTTGAAGAGGATGCAAAATTACTAAAATACCTTTTAGCTTTCTACACCATTCTGCAACACAAAAGCCCAATAAAGAGCCCAAACTCAAAGTCCATTTCTTGTTCTTAAAACTACAAGGGCTAGAAATGCCAATCTTTAAATTCATTTTATACTACACCTTTGAAAAAAAGAAACACAAGGACTACTTATGCAATTAGCCCAAAGTTTCGAATACAACAGCCTTTGTCCCCCGTCCCTTTTCCTCCTAACCGTTTTATAACGATTTTTCCCGCCAAAACACCCAACAAACCCAACTCTTCCCAAATCCCTTTCCCGTCTCTTCCAAATCACCCCACCTCGTAGTTACCAACTACTCCACGTCATTATTAAGACGTGGCAGCTTCCTAAATGGTCTGAACACCTCACCAAACACAATCAACAAGCAAGATCAAATAAAAAAGTCATCTATTGCTAGAAAGCTGAGAGTTCTCATCTTCTTCTCATTTTTTACTCCTATAAATAGGAGTTTGTAATTCAGTTTGAGAGATAGTTTTTAGAGAGTTAGTTCAGTTTATTTTGTAATTTTCACTTTTTAGCTTTCGTGTACTGTTCATCGTTGCAAATTAATCTTTTTAATCTTTCAATTCAGTTACTTCTGTTCTTTATCTGTAAATCTTCTTTAAAAGTAATAAAGCTAGTTGAATTGTGTTTGAGTTTAAGTTTTCATGAAATAAGCTAGTTTTAGCTAATAAGCTTGAAATAAGCTCAATTAGCTTATTCCTGTTTTCTTTGTTCAAAAGTTGATCATAATATGGATAAAAGCTGGATTTGTTCTATTTTAGTTCAACAAAGTCATTTTGAAGTTCAAATTTGATTGATATTGGAAGCAATAAGGAGAAATAAGCTCCAATTTAGCTAATTGAGCTTAAGCTCAGGTTTAAGGCTAAGGTAGCCATTAGGATTTATTTAGTCACATCCTCAACAAGAGTGACCTAGAGTTCAGAGACTACAAGATCAAAGGTTTAGATTCATGTTTTGATTTCAGCATTCATACAGCTTAATTCATTAGCTTATTGTGTTTACTTCTTGTGCTTAATCCTGTTTAATTTTGCTTAGTTTACTTAGATTATGGCAAAATGTTATTAAAGTTGATGTAGTTAAGCTATTGAGATCTCAAGTTTAGATTCCTGTCATAATAGAAAGTTAATAACCCGCTAGTGTAGAAAGTATATATTAATTAAACATAAGCTAGGAATTTTAGAGCTTAAACAGCTTAATTAGTTGAGTTTAAGATAGAGTAGATAAAAGGTTTTTAGTCATTTAGTTTGAAAATAGATTTTAAAAGCTGTTAAGAAATGTTCAAAAAGTGTAAGGAGTGTTTGGCATTACACTATTTTGACTTTAAAAGTCAATGACCACTAGTCTAATCTTTTTCTTTAGTTGAGTTTCTTATAAAAGACAAGATCTTTAAAGGTTTCAGGAGTCATTTTGCATTTTTAAAGATTTAGAGTTTAAAAAATTATTACAAGGCACAAGACAGTTTAAAGTCAAGTAGATTTATTGATAAGTGTTTCACAGCATTTTAGAGTTAAATTTTGGTTAATGTAGGTTTAGAAACAATAGGATAGTGAGTTTATGAGTTCTCACTTTAGAAATTTAACCTGCATTTAAGCCTTTACCAATTACATCAGCATAAGCAGTACTTACTCAGTAAGTACTGCTTGTTGCTCATCATTTTCTAGCTTCTCTTTAGCATTTGAAATTAGGAGATAGAAGTTAGAATTAAGCATTTTAGTAGATTTCCATTAGCTTTATATAAATCATCTCTTAATTTTCATTTCTCATCTTATGACTACTTTTATGTCTGCAAAATGGTGTTAGCAGGCAACTTGATTTCTTGCTTAATTCTTTTGAATATTTCTAATTTCTAGTTGTTTATCTCCAAATTCTTTTTAATCTATGTTTACTCTTTAATCATAGAATAGCTTATTTCCAAAATTATCAGTTCTAGTATTTAAGATTTTGAGGTAGTTAGCTTATTATGCAATTGCTTAATTTTAGTAATAAGCCAGAAACCTAGTTTTTTATAGTAAATCTTCTTGTTTAATCATAGTTTTACTTTTAGCTTAATTTCGAGGTTTTAGACCATCTTTAGTACACATTATAAGCTTCTTATAACTTCTTTTGGTTTTTATTTTCATTAAGTAATAAGCTAGATATAAGAAAAAGATTAGAAAAGTTAGAATTTTAAAGGAAAACCTTAGTTTCTGTAATGCAGGTTTAGAAGTTAAATTTCTAGCTTATTCAGTTTGAAAAAAGGTCAATTGCTTTTATTAAAGATGTAGTAAGATAAGCTCAGGTCCAACATTTTTTATGTTTTTGAGTTTTAGCTTATTTTCATTTTTGTAATAAGCTGAAAATTGCTTAAGTCGTAGGGTCTGTTTGGTACATTTTCAATATCCTAAAGGTTGATCCAGTTAACTATAGTGTAAATTTCTTTTATTTACCCCGCCTACCCTTTTCTTTCATTTGTTTCAATTTCTACCATGTTCTTTTAGTTTAATAAAATAGTTTTTATATTTTTAATATTAGTTTTAATAAAATTAGGGTTTATACTTTAATAAGTAAAATTAGGGTTCAATTGGTTTATAAAATTTGGGCATTTTTTATACCGTTAGATTCTTCACCCATTTTAGTAGTTAAAATAATTTTCTTTTTTTTACCAGTTAAATTGTATGTTTAGAATAAAATAGTTTTTTTAGTAATTTCTCTTTTTCTTAGGAAAATCATATGAAAATAAAAAAATAGTTGGAAAAATTAATTATTTTTTGTAATAAATTTTCTTTTTTCACTCTAATAATTTTTGAAAATTAAAATTGAATTTTAGTGATAAATTTTAGAAAAAGTGTATTTTTAGTTAAACATTTTTTCTTATAAGAAAATCATAGAAATTCAAAAATAGCTAAAAAGTTCAATTCATTTTCCTAAAATTTCTTTTTAAATTTGTGATTTTGAGGTATAAAATTTGTTCGTGTTAGTGCTTTAGATTTTAAATTCTAGTTTTAGCTCACATTTTTAATTCACGTTTGTAAATTTTTCGTATAGTGGAAACATATTTATTTCTTTAATTGTTTTCTAATAGTTTAAATTTGTGATATTTATATTCGGAGTTTAAGTTAAAAACAACAAATCCTTTATGCCATTCTTGATCGAGATCCGAATTATTCCCGAATTTCAATTCACGACTTCGTTGGGATACGACCCGAGAAGAAATACTTCCCGGTTAAAAATATACGTATTGTGTTTTCTTAAGTGAGATTTTATCCTTTTATTTCTCTTTGTTGTGAGAAATTAATTTGGAAAGAATTGTCACATAGAATTTAAACATAAATAAATAAATTTGACACGTCTTACCAACACCTATACCAAATTTTTGGCGCCGCTGCCGGTGAAGACTGAACGTTTTTTATTTTTTTTTTTTTTTTTGAGGAAATTCCGTTGAAGTAGCGTTAAAGAAGACCCTTCCTCTGGAGTTACTTTGCTATTTTTGTATATATAGTATAAAAATACAAAACGTTCATTAATTCGATTCCTATCGAATTAGTTAAAATAAAAAATAAAATAAACAAATTTGGATACTAGCTATCCATCTTAAACCATTCCAATAAACAACAAAACTAATCGTGAGTTACTTGCGAGGTACGACGGACCTTTGAGTTTACAAACTATAAGGTGAGTATAAGGAAAGGTGATAGCTACTTGCTAAGAAGTCATTGCGGCTCGCTAAGCCTTTCCGCTCACTTGTGCGTAATCTTGGAGACTTATCGTGAAGCTTGTAATTAACGGTTGCCAAAAATATTTTTCTTTTTGTTTTCCTTCCTAATAAATACTAAAATTAGAATTTCCCCAAAAATAATCTTCTTAATCTCAAATTCTTCTTTTTCTTATTTTCACTAGTGCATGCGCACTCGTTCTTCCTTGGAATACACAATTCCGAGAAGACGTAATCGTCGACGTTCTCGACAACAACAAGAGGCAATCCCTTTTATTCCGGATCCGATTCCAATGGCCGATGACCGACCTATGGCCGAGCAACTTCAAGCTCCCACCGGGGGGTTTGAAAGTGCTATAGTTGTACCACCCATCAATGCTCAAAACTTTGAACTTAAATCCTCTCTCATTAATCTTGTTCAAAATCGAATTTTTCGAGGAGGTAATGATGAGGAGCCTCATGCTCATATTCGTCATTTTGAGAGCATAACTAATAATCAAAGGTACCCGGATGTACCTAACACCACCATCAAACTTCTTCTCTTTCCATTTTCTCTTGACGGGGTTGCCAAAACATGGCTCGACAAAGAACCCCCGAATTCTATTCTTACATGGGATGACTTAGTGTCTAAGTTCATCAACTTTTTCTTTCCACCTTCTAAGACTACCAATCTTCGGAATGAAAAGTACGAATTTTCGACAAATTGCTCAAGAATCTTTCTCCGAAGCTTGGGAGCGTTTCAAGGAAGTTCCCTAAGGAAGTTCCTCATCACGGTTTTCACTCATGCCACCAATTAACACATTCAATAATTCGTTAAGCTATAATGAACAAATTCTCTTAATTCCGCTGCCGGTGGCAATTTTCTCTACAAAAGTCCAACCGAAGGACTACAAATCATAGAGAATAAAGCCAAAGTTAGATGTTCACGGAACGCCGTGATGCGAGTGAGTACGAATGCTCCTCCATCTTCTTCTACTTCTTCATCATCTAACTTCGAATTCCAACAAATGGCAGCGGCATTAGAGGATAAGATGACTTTGACTTTAGGAATGAAATGAATAAGATGAAAAATATGATAAAGCTCTCGTTCCTACTCCCATTCCGATTAAAGCGGTGGAGGAAAGGTGTACTACTTGTGGTAGTAATCATAGTTATAATGTGTGCCCAATGACTAGGGGAGGATTATTAAACCCGGCTTATCATTATAATTTTCAACAAATTCAACAAAGGCTATTCGGGTCGGTAACTTTGTTCAAAATGGAAATTCTGGATACCGTCCTCCCAACTTAGCGAACCAAATAAGACCACCGGGCTTTACTTCAACATGATATGAACAATAGTAATTTGATGCAAATCAAGGTTATAATAGACTGTGTAAAAATGGAACCAAGATTAACCCATAGGAGCAAACCTCGGGCTTACACAACAAGCACAAGCTTATCAAGCCCCGAGTACTTAAGTTCCGTGACTTATCTAGGATTGAGGCTTACAACAAAAGCAAATGATGTTACTTTAGAATAATGTGCAAAAAAGAAAAAAAATTTTGAATTGATTTCAAAAGGGAACAACAAGATTTCAAAATGAGCAAGAGAATTTCAAAATACGATGTCTTAACAGGTTTTCAAAAGCAAATGGGAAATAACAATGCATCGGTTCGGAACTTTACCAAGTAATACTAATTCTAATCCTAGAAATGAAGTCACGGCTTAACACTACTAGATTGGTTTGGCTATGAAGGACCATTACCTCCTATTCCTCCTCTTATGTCAAACCGACAATGAGGATGGTAAGGAAACTGATGTGACAAAGGACCATGTGCAACCCACAATTTCACCAAGTACCGCAAATTACCAACCTCCTATGTTTCAAAACAAGGAAAAGGTCCAAAATAAGGATAAAGAACCCATTGTTGAGCCTAGAGTTGTTAATGAACCTTTCAAGTCTAAGACAAATTTGCCTTACCCTTCAAGAGTTGAAAAGGACAAGAATCGTGAAAGAGATGATATCTTAGCTTCAAAGTTCATAGAAATCTTCCGTGATCTTCACTTTGAGCTTAGCTTTGCGGATGCTCTTGTCCAATTTCCGAAGTTTGCTTTACTGGATCAAAAAGTTTGTTAAGTAATAAGGACAAATTGATTTGAGAAAACAAAGACACCAATGATAGCTAATTGCTCTGCGGTCATTCCAAAAGCTTCCGTAAGCTTGGTGACCCAGGACGATTTCCTCATTCCTTGTGATTTTGGGAGTTTGATAATCACTTGGCACTAGCGGAATCAAGGTGCAAGTGATCAATCTCATGCCCTGAGCTATTGGAAAAAACTTGGACTTCCCGACCTTACAAGTACTAGAATGGTTCTAGAATTAGCCGACCGAACAATTTCTAAACCCCTTGGGATAGCCAAAAATGTGTTCGTTAAGGTCGGAAAATTCTATTTCCCGGTCGATTTTGTGATATTAGACTTTGTTGCGGACCCCCGTGTTCCTTTGATTTTAGGAAGGCCATTTTTGAGCACAGCTCATGCCTTGATTGATGTTTATATGGGGAGAAATTTTAAAGACATGATGATCAATCTTTGATCCTAAAGTGTGGTGATACTCCCACAATTTCTTATGATAATTTTGAATCCGTGAAACGAATTAACCTTATTGATGCAACTTGTGCGAGTATCTCCACAGTCTTAAACATTACCGAGAGTGGTGATTCACTTCTATCATTTCCGGATCCTCCTTCTTTCACTCTTTTGAAGGAAGTGAGATGATCTTGAGGAAGAAATAGAAGAGGTTTTTTAAATACATGATGAATTCTTTAAAACATGGATATAAATTACGAATTTTAGTGATGAGGAGGTGATGTAACTTACTTGGAAAAATTGCTTAAGTTTTAAATGAATGATCCATTTCACCAATCACACCTCTTGAGTTCAAAAAGAAGTCAAAAAATGTTGGAATCGGTCAAAACATCAATAGAGGAACCACTCGACCTTGAACTCGAAAGAGTATGCCATCACATCTTTGTAATACGATATTACTTGAAAAGGATAATAAACTACCCTCATAATTTCAAAAGATTTCAAAAGATGATGATAATGTAAAACTTAATGAGTTCTAAGGAGCTCACAAAAGTGCTCTCGCTTAGAAAATCCCGACATTAAGGGAATTGATCCAAAGTTTTGTACACATAAAAAATGATGGAGATGATTACAACCAGTGGTTACAGAAATGCAAATAAGGTCAACCCTAAATAAATAGGTTATTAAGAAAGATGTCATCAACTTCTGATGCCTGGCTTGATTTACCCCATATCGGATAGCCCATGGGTTAGCCCGGTTCATTGCGTGCCTAAAAAAGGGGGAATGACCGTGGTGATGAATGATGACAATGAACTCATTCCAACCCGACTTGTGACCGGTTGGAGAGTTTGCATTGTAATATAGAAATTGAATTAATGCCACTGAGGAAAGACCCAATTTCCATTACCTTTCATGGACCAAATGCTTGAAAGGTTAGCGGGGAATGAGTTCTATTGCTTCTTAGACGGATTTTCCGGGTACTTTCAAATCCCGATTGACCCACAAGACCAAGAAAATACTACCTTTACTTGCCCCTATGGGACATTTGCCTACAAAAGAATGCCTTTTGGCCTTTGTAATGCACCGGGGACCTTTCAAAGGTGCATGACGGCCATATTCCATGACATGAATTCTAGAAAAAACCATGGAGGTTTTTATGGATGACTTTCGGTTTTTGGGGATATTTTTTTCAAAGTCCTAGATATCTGATAAAATGCTTATCGATGTGAAGAAACAAATCTTGTGCTTAATTGGGAAAAATGCCATTTCATGGTAAAAGAGGGAATAGTTTTGGGACATAAAATTTCTAAAAGTGTTTTAATATGAGCTTTTGAGGAAGGGTTGCAAGGAAATTAGCAATGAGAGCTAAATTACCTTACTCTACCACGGTAAAAAGGATGTTTCGAATTTTTTTAGGTCTTGCGGGATTTTTATCGAAGGTTCATGTCAATATATTTCAAAAATTGCAAGACCCATGACTCATCTTATGGAAAAAGAAACTCTATTGTTCATTTCAGGGATGAGTGTAAACAAGCTTTTAATGATCTTAGAAAGAAGTTGATTGAATCACCAATACTTGTTGTGCCTAATTGGGATTATGATTTTGAAATAATGTGTGATGCTAGTGACTTTGCTCTTGGAGCCGTTCTAGGTCAAAGAAAGGATAAACACTTTCATCCTATTCACTATGCGAGTAAGACTATGACCGGGGCTCAACTTCATTACACTACAACCGAAAAGGAAATGCTAGCCTATATATGCCTTAGAGTAAGTTTCGACCCAATCTATCTTAGAAGAACCATAAGTGTCTAGGATCATTCGGCTATTAAGTACCTAATGGCTAAGCAAGATGCTAAGTCAAGGTTACTTAGGTGGATTCTCTTACTCCAAGAGTTCAATCTTGAAATAAGGGACAAAAAAGGAGCTGAGAATGTAGCCGCCGATCACCTTTCTAGACTTGAGAACCCTCACAAGAATGAACTTGAAAAGCAAAATATAACTGAGTCTTTTCCTTTAGAGTCACTAGGGAAAGTTGAAGAGGTCAAAGAGATTAATGTGAATGATAATGTGCTTAATGAGAATGAAAATGTTGTTGAAAATAATGTGCTTAACAAGTGAATGTGCTTAGTGATAATACCAATCCAGGTTCGCCGACTTAGCGAACTACCATCAGGTAATTTTTAAAAAAGGAATGAGTTCTCAATAAATACGAAGATAGTTTTTTCAAAGATGCTCAACATACAATTGGGAATTACCATACTTGTTAAAATTTGTGCGGACAAGTCAATAAACTATGTGTTTTTGGGCAAGAAGGCTAATGAGATTCTCATGGCTTGTCACAACGGACCTACGGGAGGCCATCATAGTGCCAATTACACCGCTCGTAAAGTCTTTGACTCCGGATTCTTTTGGCCCACCATCTATAAAGATGCTTTCAACTTGGTTAAACATTGTGATGCTTGTCAAAGACAAGGCAAAATCTCTCAAAGAGACGAGATGCACAAATGCATACGCAATTTGTGAGATTCTTTGATTTGTGGGGAATTGATTTCATGGGTCCCATTTTCCTTTAAGTAGGGGAATAAGTACATCCTAGTTGCGGTGGACTAATTTGTCTAAATGGGTGAAGCAAGGCTTTACCTACTAATGATGCTCGTGTTGTTTGTAAGTTCTTGAAAAGTCTTTTTGCTAGATTTGGAACCCCTCGTGCTATAATAAGTGATAGAGGCACACATTTTTGTAATGACCAATTTGCAAAGGTCATGGCAAAGTATGGTGTGACCCATCGTCTTTCAACTCCTTACCACCCTCAAACGAGTGGTCAAGTTGAGGTTTCAAATAGGGGAATTAAAAGGATTTTAAAAAGAACCATAGGTGAGAATAGAGCTTCTTGGAGTGATAACTAACGATGCTCAATGGCTTTCCGAACCGCCTTAAACACCTATCGATTGTACCTCCCTTATAGGTTGGTTTACGGAAAAGCTTGCCATCTCCCTATTGAGTAGCACAAAAGCTTAAGGCCCAAAAAACTATTTAGACCTTAAGTCTTGGTGGGTAAAAATAGAAAGTCCACAAATCAATGAGCTTAACGAATAAGGAAGAAGCTTATGAGAATTCTTTTTCCATATAAGGAAAAATCAAAAAGGTACATGATTCAAAGATTAAAAACCGATTTTTTAATGCTGGTGATCAAGTGCATCTTTTAACTCAAGACTAAAGATTTTCTCGGGGAAGCTTAAATCCCGATGGTCGGGACCATTTACGATTGCTAATGTTTACCCATATGGAACAATTGAACTTTCTCAAAAGGATGGTCCAAATTTTAAAGTCAATGGTCATAGGGTGAAACATTATTTTGGAGAGGATGTACCTAATGAGATTTATCCCGTATGTTAACACCGACCCACCATCTAACCTCGTTTGGGGAAATGAGTCAAGCTAGGGGACCTCTTTAATAACCACGCTTCGTTTGAGTACCCCATGCTTATCTTTTTAATCTTCTTTTATTTTTTTCTTTCTTCCCCAAGACAAATCACTTCGGGGTCGGAGTATAGGCTTTACTCTGTTAACAAAACTAAGCCGTTTTTACGTCGTTTATGAGCTAACAATGAGAATAATGAGAGGATGCTTGTCTTATTCGTTCTTGTTGGTTGTTGTGCTTGTTTTCTACGGTTTTCCGGATCTTTGGAGATTCATGGTTCAAGATTTTGGAAGAACAAAGCAAAGCCCACAATTTTCCATTGATGTACTCCAATCTCTCTACATAAAGTGGGAAATCTCATATCCCTTGTCTTTATCGAACTAACATCTATTCGTTTTTGCATGACCTAAGATTATTGTTTAGATTCCTTTTGACCCCTATTTTTTTAAACATGGAGGACAATGTTTCATTTTAGTTTGGTGAAGGATATCTTTGATATGACTTGCACTTCACGCAACCTTGGTTGAATCTTTTTAATTACCTTTTGTGAAAAAGTGGAAATTTATAAATATTGCTGCAATAGAAGCATAGTTTGGGGAAAAAACCTTTTTTGTTACTCCGTTGGAGAGAATAGGAGTTAATTTGACTGACCGGGTGAAAATGCCTAGCTAGTTTCTGTAACCTACCTTTTTGTGGGCTAAGCATTCACAAATCCTATTTGCGTTGACTTTTAAAAATTGTGAAGAACGAAGAGATGATGTAGTTAAATATAAGAGTAAATTTTGCTTAACAAGGTTTATTTGGAAACTATAAAGCTTAAATGAAATGATTTATTCTTTTAACTCCCATAAGCTCCTTTAACACACATAATCATACGTGCTCTTTTTAATTAACTAAGTCCAACCAATGTCTTTAGAAAAATGTCTTACATTTTTAAAGTAATTCCTCTATTATTAAGTAAGATTTTGTTGTTTTCAATTTTATAAGTTGATTTTCTAAAGTGAAATTTTTCCATTCACCAAAAAAAATAAATTATAAAAAAAAATGCCAATGAAGCGATTTCTAATGCAAAAGCATTATTTTATCGAGCCAATGAAGCATTCGAAAAATAGAATAATAAAAGCTATATATAGTTTTAATCGTTGGCGTATCCATGTTGAGAGTGAGACTCGGATGGGGTCGCAACTAAGGATTAAGACTATGTACGTGGAATCAAGGTTCGTAGGCATTCATCACTAGGGAGCGCGGCCTAGGTGGTGATTGCAACTAAGGGACTTTGGATTCTAGGCTTTGTAGGAAGAAGGTGTTGTCGCGATAACCCACAAACGTTACCCCCCCCCCCCCCCCCCCCCCCCCCCGCAGCGGAGTGAGGGGTTCCGAATAAGAACACCGGTTGTTGATGCGATATCCTATTTGGGAGAAAGGCCTAAGTAGGGGTTCGAACTAAGAACAACATTCCTATTGAAATTTTTTTTATAGTATATTGAAAATAAAAGAATGGTTAAAATTTCATTTTCTAAAATCAAGTTATAAGTTTTGTTTCCCAATTTCTTTTAGCTTTGAGTTGAGGTTTATCTATGTTATTAACATTTAAGCTTAAGTGTAAAGCTTAGATGGATTTCAACTATAAAGATAAATTGATCTATGGTTAAGTTGAAAAGAGTGCACACATCTTAATCATTAATTTATTCTTGGGAGTGAAAAGTTCACAAGTTGTAAGTATAAAAAGAGCCACCATTTGACTATATGACAATGATCTTGTTTAATAGCTTTGTTTAGTCTAGTGAAAAGTCAGGATGACGAATTTTCCTCTTTTGTGCTCTATTAATCGGGAGTAGCCTATTTCAATGAGCCTAAAAGTTGCAAAATTGCAATGATTGCCATTAATGTGTTTCCATGAGATAAAATGTTGAGAAAAAGCTTAAGATGTTTAAAAAGGTGATTCATAAAAGGTGAAAACAAGGGCATTTTGGAAACTTGTTAGTTTACAAAGTGTACAATTGATAAAATTGCGTGAGGACACGGCAATCCTTTAGTTTGGGGAATTTTGATAAGTGTTAAATTGTATACATAAAATACCCAGGATTTCGCCAATAAAAGCCAAAAATATGCCAAAAGATGGAAATATGTGTGCTTTGTGTCTCAAAGTGCAGGAAAGGATATCAGAAGTTAAAAAGAGCAAAAACGACAAGAAGAAGAAGAGAAAGTACAAGAGAAAGATTTGAAGCCAATATCAAAAGCCGGATCAAGACCGTGGTCGAGAAAAGTCAAGAAAGTAAAGAAAAGGACAAAGGAAATGACCATTATACCCTTTGAAGAGGATGCAAAATTACTAAAATACCCTTTGGGCCTTTCTACACCATTCGGATCACAAAAGCCCAATAAAGAGCCCAAACTCAAAGTCCATTTCTTGTTCTTAAAACTACAAGGGCTAGAAATGCCAATCTTTAAATTCATTTTATACTACACCTTTGAAAAAAAGAAACACAAGGACTACTTATGTAATTAGCCCAAAGTTTCGAATATAACAGCCTTTTTCCCCCGTCCCTTTTCCTCCTAACAGTTTTATAACGATTTTTCCCGCCAAAACCCGAACAAACCCAACTTTCCCCAAATCCTTCTCCCGTCTCTTCCAACTCCACCCCACCTCGTATTTACCATCTTCACGTCATTTTTATGACGTGGCAGCCTCCCATTGGTCTGAACACCTCACCAATCACAATCAACGCCAAGATTCAAATAAAAGTCATCTAACGGCTAGGAATGCTGAGAATTCCCATCTTCTTCTCATTTTTTACTCCTATAAATAGGAGTTTGTAATTCAGTTTGAGAGATAGTTTATAGAGAGTTAGTTCAGTTTATTTTGTAATTTTTCACCTTTTTAGCTTCGTGTACTGAATTCATCGTTGCAAATTAATCATTTTTATCTTTCAATCAGTTGTACTTCTTGTTTTTCTTATCTTGTAATCTTCTTTTTAAAAGTAATAAAAACTAGTTGAATGTTGTTTTAGTTTAAGATTTTCATTAAATAAGCTATTATTAGCTAATATAAGCTTAAAATAAGCTCAATAGCTATTCGTTTTCTTGTTTCAAAAAGTGTTTCAAATATTGTATAAAATCTGAATTTGTCTATTTTAGTTTCAACAAAGTTATTGAGTTCAAATGATTGATATTGGAAGCAATAATGGAGTAATAAGCTAATTTGCTATTAGCATAAGCTCAGGTTTTAGAGGCTAAGGTAGCCATTAGTATTGAGTGTTAAGATGTCACTCACCAGTCCAACAAAGTTGACCTATAGTTCAATACTAAAGAACAAAGGTTAGATTCATGTTTTGATTTCAGCATTAATACATCTTAATTCCATTAGCTATTGTGTTTACTTCGTGTGCTTAAACCTGTTTATAATTTGCTTAGTTTACTTTGGTATATGCAATGTTTAAGTGATGTAGTTTAGAGCTCATTGATAACTAAGATTTAGATCTTAGTTCATAATAGAAATGTTAAGGCTAGCTGATATAAGTAAATAATTTTTTTAAAACATAAGCTATGAATTTTAAAGCTTAAACAACTTACTTAATGGAGATTTAAGAATAGAGTAGAAAAAGGTTTTTAGTCATTTAGTTTGAAACTAGATTTAAAAGCTGTATTAAGAAATGATCAAAAAGTGTAAGTGAGTGTTTGGCATACACATTTTTGACTTTAAAAGTTCACATGACCACTAGTCTAATCTTTTCATTAGATGATTTTCTCTAAAAGACAAGATCTTTAAAGGTTTCAGGAGTCCATTTTGCATTTTTAAAAGATTTAGAGTTAAAAAATTTATACTAAGCACCAAGGACAGTTAATGTTCAAGAGATTTATAGAAAAGTGTTTCCAGCATTTTAGAGTTAAATTTGGATTAAAGAGGTTTTAGGAAACAATAGGATAGTGGTTATAAGATTTCTTATCTTAGAAATCTAGCCTGCATTTAAGCTTATACCAATACACCAGCATAAGCAGTACTTACTCAGTAAGTACTGCTTGTTGCTCATCATTTTCTAGCTTCTTCTTAGCATTTGAAATTAGGAGATAGAAGTTAGAATTAAGCATTTTAGTAGTTTTCCATTAGCTTTATATAAATCATCTCTTAATTTTCATTTCTCAGCTTTAGACTAGATTTAATGTTCTTGCAAAAGTGGTATAGCAGCAGCTGATATTTCTTGCTTAATTCTTTTGGATTTCTAAGTTCTAGTTGTAATTTCCAAATTCCTTTTATCTAGGTTTATTCAATGTTCATAGTATAGCTTATTTGCAAAATTTCATTCTCTAGAATTTAGTTTTAAGCTAGTTAGCTTATTAGGATTTGCTTAATATCAGAGATTAAGCTTGAACCTTTACTTTTTAAGAGTAAATTTCTTGTTAATCTAGTTTACTTGCAGCTTATTTCTTTTTAGAAATCCTTTAAACACATTATAAGCTTCTTATAGCTTCTTTGGTTCTTATTTTCATTGAATAATAAGCTAGATATAAGCAAAAGTTTGAAAAATTAGAATTTTAAAGGAAAACCTTAGTTTCTGTAATACAGGTTTAGAAGTTAAATTTCTAGCTTATTCAGCTGATAAAATGTCCAAGAGATTTTGTTAAAGTTGTAGTAGATAAGCTCAGGTTCAACTTTTATGTTTTGAGTTTTAGCTTATTTTCATTTTTGTAATAAGCTCAAAATTGCTTAAGTCGTAGGGTCTGTTTGGTACATTTTCAATAGTTAAAGGTGTGTTGTTTTAACTATAGTGTAAATTTCTTTTATTTACCCCGCCTACCCTTTATTTTTAGTTTTTGCATTTTCTACCCTGTTCTTTTAGTTTAATAAAATAGTTTTAATATTTTTAATATTAGTTTTAATAAAATTAGGGTTTAGGTTTTAATTAGCAAAATTAGGGTTTAATGAGTAGTAAAAAATTGGGCATTTTATAACCATTAGATTTCTCACCTATTTAGTAGTTAAAAATCATTTTTCTTTATTTTTCCAGTATAAATTTGTATTTCTAGAAAATTAAAATAGGACTTTTAGTAATTTCTTTTTCTTAGGAAAATCATAAGAAAATAAAAAAATAGTTGGAAAATTTACTTTTTGTAATAATTTTCTTTTTAATTCTAGTATTTTTGAAAAATAAAAATAGAATTTTAGTGATAAATTTTAGAAAAAGTGTATTTTTAGTTAATTCATTTTTCTTTTAAAAATCATAAAAAATTCAAAAATAGTTAAAAAATTCTAATTCTTTTTCCTAAAATTTTCTTTTTAAATTTGTGATTTTTAGTATTAAATTTGTTCCGTGTTTAGTGCTTATAATTTTAAATTCTAGTTTTAGCTCATATTTTTAATTCACGTTTGTTAAATTTTTCGTATTAGTTAAACATTTTTAATTCTTAATTGTTTTTTATAGTTTAATTGTGATATTATATTCGTAGTGTAATTCAAAATTCAAAAATCCTTTATCCATTCTTGACTCGAATCCGAATTATTCCCGAATTTCAATTCACGACTTCGTTGGGATACGACCCGAGAAGAAATACTTCCCGGTTAAAAATATACGTATTGTGTTTTCTTAAGTGAGATTTTATCCTTTTAATTTCTCTTGTTTGAGAAGTAATTTGGAAAGAATTGTCACAAGATTTATACTATACATATATAAATTTGACACGTGCTTACAAACACGATACCAATAACTTTACACTTGCTATTACATATTTGACCTAAACTTAACAAGTTAAATCCTAAATTATCTACATGCTCTACATTAGCAATTTTAAGTGAGCCATAAGAAATCGTACATTTGCCAATGATGTTACCACGTAGATTACTACCAAAAATGATGTTACCTCCATTGTATGCCTTGTAGGTTGAAAAGAGCTTTCGGTTGCCCGTCATGTGTTTAGAGCATCCGCTATCTTTTATCCACTCATCGGGTTCCAAGTCAACTCCAAGGCATATCTATTTATATAAGACAACAACTCAAACATTTGGTCCCCAATATCTCATGGGTCCAAAGTTGTTAGTGCTAAACATCCCTTGCATTTGTTGCATTTGATTGGGATGTGGAAATGGAGGACACATTCCCCATGGCATGTAACTTTGAGGTTGGAAGTTGTTCCAAATTATAGGAAATCTACGAGGTCGATTTTTTCGACCAACATTCCTTTTTGGTTGTGGTGTCTTAGTTAGAGGATAAGAATTGTTGACTCTCCTAGAAGGTAAGTTTTTGGCCTAAAGTTTGGTTTTTAGAAATCAAACTCTAAAATTTTAACGATGGTTTATAAAACCATTTAACCTCATCATCACTAGAAACGAGAATTTTAACATTGTTTACCATTATATGTTTTGGTCTAGGACCTAAAATGGATTTTGAAAAGAAAATAATTTTTCGACATCTGGTGAACAAACAAGCGGTCCCTTAATTGCTTTGGGGCGTCTGTGCTTTATGGGGGCCGCCCACAGTGCTCGGGGGCCGCCACCAGAAGGACGTTTAAATTAGAGGTTTTACAATTTATTTATTCCTAAGTCACACTACATGATAGTTTCAAATGAGTTAAACCCTAGACCTGATTTATCTCTGGAGGGTTTTTGATTACTCAACATTTCTTTTAAAGAGTGTGTACTCTTCTCAAATTGAGTTAGCTTTAAAAGCCTCCCTCGTTAAAGTTATTCGTGTCGGTTTTACTTATTTGACACTTTGTACATTCGAGATCAACTCCCTTGTTTTTCTCGAGTTTAGACAACTATTCTTTTAATTCACTAAGTTCCTTTTCTAGCTTGTTTCTAACATTTTTTAAATGTTTATTCTTAGTGATTATTTTTAGACTCAGCTTGCATAATTTATCATACTCACTGTCTAAAACAAAGTCATCTATTGATGAGTTTTCAGCACTAAAGTAAGAGGATTCGGAACATACCTCACTAGATGCTTGAGCCATGAGACATGTCTCATCTTTATCCTTTTCGCCATCTTCTTCACCGCTATCACTCAAAGAGCCTCCGACGAATGCTTGATGTGTTATAGTTAGGGGTGTGATTTTATGTTGTTCAATGTTTTAAATTTATATTTTGACGGCTTTACCAAAAATAACACTTTAACGCGTAGTGTAACCCGGTCGATGGATTTCCTTGTTAAGGTAGTTTGTCTTCACTAAGAGCTAGAAACAATCTATCAATTTATTAATATTTTTGGTTATCAAGTAAGTTAATTCTATTCTATGTTTAAACCTTATGCTAAACCTGTGTTAATCCTAAATCTGATGATAAGGTGGGTTAATCAGCCTGAGAGACTGCATTGGTATTTGTGGAGCAAAAAATCAATTTCAGATACTAAAACACCCGTCATCAAATAAAACATAGGTTTTGTGGTGACTAAAATCAACTTAAGATACTAAAACACACGCAAACAAATTAACAGAAGATAAAAAAGCGGTCTAGCCAAATATAAGAAAAATGTATTAATTATTATTAATCCAATCAGAACGTCGGTTTATTTATTTAGTGCAATGATTACTTATCTCGAGGCGGCATATCATTCTTAAGACTTAGGCGGTACTTCTTCCTAAGACCTAGATATGAAGAATCCTCTCACAATTAAACGTATCTGCATAAAGCATCCTTATTTGCTGATTATAATCTATCTTAGGCATTAAAGCAATGGTGATCATGTTAAACCCTAGCTCATAAAGACTTTACCCATTTACTGCTTAAAGGCAATTCATACACTAGTAGTCCACTAACCAAGTCTTTACCAATTAATTGAGAATGTACTCGTTGATCCCAAGGGTCACCTGCCGGTCCAAATAAGCTCACAATCTAAGGGCAAAAATAGGTTATTATTTGTGATCCTATTGGTCTAGATTTATAAATCACTATATGGAGAGCCATCTCGGCATCTAGATTACTTGGTCCGTATGACCGTATCACTAGATCCAGTTTAATGATAGGTCGCATACAAAAGCACGTAAACAAGTATAAACTGATAAACATAAACAAGCAATCGACGATAAATTAAGCAATCGAGATAAACAAACCAAACATTCAGATCTTCATAATAATGGCTAATACCCAAAGGTATTAGCCTTTAAACATCATAATCAATACAAAAGTAATAATTTAGCCAAGGTAAACTAACCGAGTTAACGAATGATACCAAAAACTGAACGATTACAAGAGTATAGGAGATTACAAGTTGTTTCCTATGGAATTAATTACGTTGCAAGACCTCTTCTGCTCTTCTTCTCCTCTGAAAATTGACTTTTGTGGTTTAGGTATCGAAAATATGATTTAGCACATTGAAAACTCATTTTTGAGTTTTCTATTTATAAGGTCTGGAATATGGTTGATACGACGTACTGACTGAGGTCAATACGGCGTATCGAGGGTTTTTTGGAGTAGGGACCACGTTTGATATCTTCTAGAATATATTATTTCCATAGCTTGAATATGACGTATTGGTCTTTCCTGGATATGGCGTATTAATCTTGTTTCCTTCGTGGTCTTTTGTAAAGTGTAGGCACAGATACACCGTATTTTCCTTGATGGATACGGCGTATTGGATGTCAGAACAGTAATCTTTAAATGTCTTCGTTTAAGCTCTAGAATGCGTGCCTTTTTGTTAATTTTCACCAAGTACTTCATAATTACTGTAATTCTCAAATATAAACGATTAAGTAACAATTCTTTGCAATAATTATACAAAATGGGTTATTTACATGAGATAAATGATGCTATAAAAGTGACGCATTTGATGTCATCAATTGCCATCATGTTTCTTTTTCCATTCATATTCATTATGACTTATGATAATCATCTTCATTTAGAAGAGCTGAATTGTTAAATCGGTAGTAGTCATGCATTAAATGTGATTGCAAGTGATTTTTGATTGTTTTTGGATTAGCAATTTTATCTTGATCGTGATGACTTATTAAATCATAAATAGGCCAATTATTAAATGGTACAAAAGGCATAATAGGTATACGGTACATGTGGGAGAATGTTAGAAAATATCCTATTTCGATATTAGATATTTCTCTATAATTGTGTCATAACCTATTTAATGCATTGATATATTTGTACATTATATATTGTTGATTTATATCGGTAATATTAAGAGTAATTAAATAATATTTAGTTACCATAATGAAACTCTTTACGGATATTCTGTAGTCACTTGTGGGGAGAGACAAATTTCCTCTTATCTAATAATGTCTAGGTAATGGATTATGTTATTTTGATTTCTAATAATTACTAATTAGGAGTCGTTCCCTGCTTAACCTCATCTTATTACCATTTAGAGGATTTTTCACTCATAATAAATTCACCATACAAACATTACGATCCATCATAAGAAGAGAGAATTAAGTAGAAAGATCTCCATCCTACCCGGTGTTCTTCATTCTGGTAATTTCATCTCGGTGTATCCAAGTAAGTTTTAATGTTATGCTTAATATTATTTGATCGTTCATATTATGATTATATGTTTCTTGAGACAATTAATCAAAACAGTTCAAGCATGCTATATACATCCAACATTGGTTACTTATATCAGTTACAGACTTACAATAGCTAATATTATGTATGATTGAACCTATAGTTTACAACAAAAATGAAATGAAATTTACTTTAAAAAAATCAAAGATTTAATATGTATAAAACTTATATTTATTTAATATCAATTAATTGTTATGTGACAAATTTAGTGATTTGGTCGAGTTGATTTGTGCATTGCGAGTTAGCGAACAATTTCGCGAGAGATAAGTAATAACAAATTTGTTTTGCAATGTATTCCCAAGCTTTGTCAGTTGCATGGTGTAATATGTAAATCGATTAGACTAAATCAGTTTATAATCTTTTGCAATGTAAAATGTTGGAGTATGTTATTTCTATTGTCTTTTGTATTAAAAAAGTTGTTAAAAAGGGATTTAGAAGAATATTATGGGAATTATTATATGATTAATATGTATTTTTTGTTATAAATTTTAATGTGTCGAGAATAAAAAATTTACAATTAATTATATAGCAATGTACGAATGATCATTACCTTTTTATTATAAGCAAATGATTTTCAGGAACCACCTAATTTAAAAACACACCTTGGTTGAAAACCTCACCCCACCCCCTCCACTACCCCACCAAGCAGATACCGATTTTAAGTTTACCACTTTCACAATACCTAAAAAGTTAAAGATGGATTAGAATTTTAAAAGTGTAAAAAAATATTTATAAAAATTAAGTTGTGATATGAATAATCAATTACCGTCATTTTTGCATACGGTTTCAACCTGAATAATCAACATTTTAGGATAATGTGTATCAATTCCAATCAAAGTCATTAACGCATGCATATAGTCATTGGATAATGTACATTGAATCTAAGAACTTCTGCATATATGAATTCATAATATAAGGTGTTAGTAATTAGATGTCACAAATATCATAGTTATCTAAGTGATACGTAAGTAAATGTTTTGAATAACTCACTCAAGATACTTTTTAGTTAATTATAGGGTCATTGGACTAATGTTGTATGATGTTTGATTCTGGAATATTTTGGTCTGAGATATCAACTACTTCTCTAATTACATCTATAAAAGTACAAAGAACATGTGTTAGTAAGTCTTTATTAAAAGAATAATATACGTAAGGAAAAATATCTATGTTACTAACAACTTATATGATTCGTAAAAACTATATATGTAGAAAAAATAATGTAACATAATAACCTTAGAGCATTAGCTAACGATCATATAACATGTGCCCCTAAAACTATCAATCGCAAAAGCATGGTTATAAATTGATTTGGGATTGCTTATCTAAGGGTGTATTTTCTTATTTTTTAAGTCGGATAAACACAAAAAAAGATGTTGGTATAAGAATTCCCAACTAAGTTTTCAAAAATATAGAGGTAGTCGATCAATAGGTGGTTCCAAATACTCTCTAAGCATGTTGGTTAACTAATAGCCACATTAAATAGGTGGTTCCATGTCTATGGATGAATTAACATTTTGTAGATCCTCCTAATCATATGATTCATAATACAACTATATTGGCTAAAAACGACATAAGTTATATAACCTACAACCAGTTACTATCATTTTGAGCTCAGCCATAGGATTTTCTTTTTGCACTTCAGCAAATAACGAAGTAGCAAATTTAACGTAGTTAAGAACCCTTATTGCATGTACCCTATTAATATTGTGTTATATGATTTACAAACCACACTTAAATTAAGTCAATCAAAAGTATTAAATCTTAAGGATTGTGTATCATAAATATTTATGTTATTTGAAATACGAAAAAGAACATTATCATTTGTATCAAAGCGATATGCGAGAGGTTGGTCATAAATTAGTTGTTTGGGTCATATTAAAACAACATATACTATTTAAGATAATACAACATTGTGCTTATAATACACCTTGGTTTTTATCTTTTTATCTTCCTATATAATATAAGATACAACATTCTATGTATAGAAATAGAAAATAGTTAAGTCAACCCATGAACCATTTTAAAACAACCTATTTTGCCATATTGACACAAAGAATTCCGTTTTTATATGCCTTAATAAAAACACAAAAACATAAAAGTAGTTTTAGCAAATGAATAACATAAATATTGTATTATATTTAAAAGAAGAAAGTTGATGATGTGTAAATAAGTCTCATTATTTATGGTTCCATGTAGCGGACATCATAGAAAATATCATGTGTGTAAAACCGTAGAGGGGTGAATACGGTTTTCTTGCCTTCTTTGAAGTTTATAAAACTTTAAGCCTCAAAGAGCCGAGTGGTGTACTGATCTACTTGATGATGAAT
The DNA here is from genome assembly GCA_026074375.1 of Tanacetum coccineum. Classification (NCBI taxonomy): domain Eukaryota; kingdom Viridiplantae; phylum Streptophyta; class Magnoliopsida; order Asterales; family Asteraceae; genus Tanacetum; species Tanacetum coccineum. Next base: position 6,107 of record BQNB010036758.1, on the reverse strand, counting down.
ATAATAAGTAGATGGAGAGAGAGAGAGAGAGGGAGAGAGAGATACACCACGATATATATTGGTTCGAGATGGGGGGTTTATACCATCCGTACGTCTAGTTACGAATCCACGACACAATACTATTACTCTAGTATAATCCTTATGGTGGACTATAAACCGTATTACAACTTCGCTCCACCGATATGCACTAAGATCAGCGCTCACTAAGAAGAGCTACACCTTATGGTATTCTGCCCTCGGAATCTACCCCTAAGAACCCGTGATTTGACTTTTCTTCTAGGATCACTAAGATTAACCAAGACCACTAAGAACTTCCCCTTGGAAGTATATCAAAACCCCAACTAGATCACCTAATGATCTAGGCTTGATCACTAAGATACAAGAATTCCCTTACAACTAAATTGATTAAGTTGTTTTGTTTCAAATCAAGTCCTAACCTATCCTAGAGACTCGATTCTAAAAAAATGTATGAGAAAGAAGACCCTCAACTAATAACACAGAAGCGTGGATTAGGTACTTGTGTGTCTCTCTTACGAAGATGTGTTCTTTAGTAGAATAATAGATGAGAAGATTAAGACCACAAGAGGTGTTAGACTTAAAGGATAGGAGAAGAGAAAAATATAGAAAGAAAGAATGGCAAGAGGTAAGAAATACAAGAGCCAATGAGGAGGTATTTATAGGTCAAAATCTCAAAATGGTAAAAACCATTTCGAGAGTGAAATGATGGCCATGTGTCAGCACGTGGCCAACGCGCCAGAAGCTCGACATGGTTTTTATGGATTTTGGCTTTTTAAATACCCATTCTTGATAAACCTCTAATTGTACTTCACGCTTTGACCTTTTCATTATTCTTATACTCAATGTCAAACAAATCAAATAGTCATTTGAGAAAAACATTTGTGAAGTAATTAAAAGATTTTTGGGGATGTTTGTCCAACTTCAAGGAGATAGAAAAGACCCATTAGATAAATGGTATGTTTGGGTATTCCTCACATGTATTTTGTTTAGTTGGAAACTAACCATGGTTAAGTGGATGAGTTGGCATAGTTAGGATGGAAAGAATATGCTAAAGGAATACATAATATGCGAAAGGAATATTCTTTGGCTTGGAGAGGAAGTGTGGATGTTGGAGGGATAATTTGAATTTTAAATTCAAATAATAGACATGTGGGATAAAGATGAGAAATAGTGAGTTGGCATGAGTTGTCATGATGCGTTGTTTAGGAGCCTTAGGATTCAAATTTAAAATTTAAATTTGAATGTTAAGGATAGGGATATGGTGAGTTGGATATGAGTTGTAGTAAGTTGGATAGGATGCGATGTTGATGTGATAGAAGGGATCTTAAAATTTACGATTCAAAATTCAAATGTTAAGAAGGGTAGAAGTATGTAGGAGAAGTTTGGTAAGCGTGTGAGGATTTGAATTCAAATGTGGAAGTGTGTGAGTATGTGTAATGGAGAAGAGTATAAGAGAAGCTTTGAGTATGTGTGGGTGTGTAATTTAAATTTAAATAGGAGTTATATGAGTGTAGAGGCGAAGAAGAAGAATGAATAGGGATTGTATGGTAGAGAGTGTTGAGATGTGAATGAATAGGGAATGTATGGTAGAGAGTGTTGAGATGTGATGGAAGGGAGCCTATGTTAGATTGTTGAGGGACAAGAAGTACAACAAGTACAAGGAAGGTACAATGTGTAAGGGAGTGTGAGTTGTCCCATGCGGGTATATTTTGTGGAAGGTTTAAGTGAGGAGGGTTTAAGGTTTATAGTTGTAAGGAAAGGTGATGAAGATGATGAGGAATAATCAAAGGATTGATAATGAGAATAATCACATTGCCATTAGGAGAGAAAAGAGTTGGGCAATAGTGATTAGGGAATGATTTGGGAAATGGGAAGGAATGCATAGATTGTGTAGAAGGTAATAATAATCATTTGTTTTGAGAAGAAGGGATTAACAAATGATTAGGGAATGTTTAGGTGAGAAGTCAGGTATAGGTGACATGTGAGGAATACATGTGGGAGTGTGGGAGTTTATAAAAACATTTATATAGAAAGAAGTAAGAATGATCAAAGTATAATTAACCTTTAATTACCACAAACTCAATTAGTCATTTAGACTTTAATCCATGATTATCAACAATAGATTTGATCACTAATTACCTTGATGAAAACAAGCTAAGTAGTTTTCATATTGAGTAATGCATATCCCATAACGGGAAAGGATGCTTTTACGCAAAGTGACCTTTGACTTAATTTGACCAATAAGGGAGTAAAATCCGTTACATGGTTGGGAACAACGTAAATCCGGATTAAGGTCAAATGAATACTTTCGTTTGATTGGTATGTTGAAAGTATATTCATACTAGGTCTAGAGAGGAAGTTTTGGCCTTGGCTAGAGGCGTTTGATAAAAGAAGTGAGTTGGCACTTTGTTGAAAAACGGGAGGATTTATTTTTGCTCCTTTCTAAGTCTAAACCTCATTTGGAGTGTTCCCAAATGCTCAAGTATCATGTATACCTTTATTGAAGTTTCCATATGTGTCGGGTAAAAGGAAATTCGACATTGCAAAAACATAAAGAATATCTTAGTCAATGTTGCCACAAAAATCTTCTCCTTTTTGACGATGACAAATAAAATTTCGAAAGCAAATTAAAATTATAAACGTAGCGAAGATGAAGGACGTCGTTGATGTAGCTTCTTGATCTTGTCCTTGTAATTTGGTGAAGCTTCAAATTGGTCTTAACCGAGTTTGAGTAGCTTATCTTCTCCCATGTAAGATATTCTCCCCCATAAGCTCTAGCTCTTTGCTTTCCTTTTCCCCATTTTGTCAAATCAAAAAGGTGGTATCTTGTACATTCACTTGAAGATAGATATCATTGTAGAGGTTAAGAGTAGATATCTTTAGACGTGCTCCCTCTTGTTCTAAGGCGGGGATCCATGGGTAAACTAAAAATCTTTCTTTAAAGCCTAATAAAGTTAGCTTCAAGATAAAATGAAAATGGCATTTCATCAAACACGTAATGTGCATAACATTACATACTCTTTTAAAATGAATACCTAGTTGCTTGCAGATTGTGTAACATTCCTCATTTTTAGGTCATTTCCTGACTTAATTATTACCATTATTTATTTTTAGAATTTTACGCGTTCGCTTTTAATTATTATCTTATAGTTAAATCGCGTAAACTAAAAACATCATTCAGCATAAACGGACACCAAACAAGTTAAAGTTTACATCAAGCAAATGTTATATGATTATTAAGAGTATAATTTATAACTTTTCAAAATTTATTTTTATTGGTTACGTAAAACGCTTACGTTTCTTAATAAATTACATCCGGGCATACCCGAAAGCACCTATACCTATCTATACTTAAACCAATACCCACAATTATACCCAATACATAAAAATTAACTCACTTTATCACTTATTAACAACTTAGGCTGGATACATACACATACACTTGATAATTAAATCAAAACTCACTTGCATACTTTCCTAACCCCACAAAGAGTACACTCTTGACCCATATATCTAGTAATTGTCCAATCTTTGTACCCTTCAACCAATCCTAGGCGTCCATCTTCATAGGAAGGAGGAGAAGTGTGTACAATCTCTTACCAAGTGTACCATTAACTAACTAACTCACCATGGTTAGTTTAAGGTTACTAAACCTAACCCTTGTTATGTAAGGTAGAAACTAGGAAAGATAAATACATACATACACTCATTAAACAAATTTCAAGAAATACTCTCTCCCAACATTACAAGAGCCCACAGCTCAAAATTCCTTCATTAGGGCTTCTTATAGTTTTGGTTCTACAAAGCTTCAAGTGTTTTAACATGAGTAGTGATCATATCTAAGGTGATTGGGGTTGGTTTGGAAGCTTGGGTTTGTGATTAATCAAGGGTTGAAGCAAGAAGATAATTAGGGTTTTCATTAAATTAGGGTTTCTAGTTATAAAATTCGAATTAGGGTTTTGTTGGTTGGGTTTGATCTTATCCTACACTCATCATCTCTCTAATCTAAGGTTATCTAAACCCTAATCTTTTCAATACCTTCATTTCATGTATCATATATTTATGTGTAGTTAAATCATCACCTAGGAAACTTTACAAGTTTATAAAATATATTCTTATGACTTAACAAGGTTTGAACTATATATGTACATATGGTCATGAGGTTAAAACCCATGTTACAATGAAGAAACACTCATTACACAAGTATTAGTTAATTGGTAAAGGTGTATATAAATTAATTATGAAAGGTTTATTTATTTAGATTATAAATGAGAAGACTTGTGATTCTTGAACAACTTATTAAACTCATGTGTTAGAGGACTATAAATATATATAAGATGGCATATTACACATATTAGAGGACTTGTAATAAGTAGTGATATTAAAAAGTGTGAAAAACTAATTTTATAAAAGGTTTACAATAAAGATCAAAACCTATTGTTTGAAATCGAACTCCAACCATAAGGTTATATATTTTTAAAAAAATAGTACATCTCATCACGATTCTAAGCATATAGAGAACTTGAAAATCCGAATTATAACGAATGAGATATGGTATTTACAAGATTACGAGTAAAAAGTGTTTTTATAAAAACTATGAAAATTCGAACCTGAGCATAATACTTTATATTTTTCCTAAAAATTTCATATTTTTGTGATTCCAAAAATATAAGAAACTTGAAGAAACAATGGATAATGAATTAGTTATGGATTTTTCATGTTTATGTAATAAAATAAGCAAAAGTAACTTTATAAAAGTAATTTTATAAAAACTATTTTTTTTACAGAAATATACAGTGGACATGGACCATGTCAGTGATGTTTTCATTTGCTTGATTCATATACTCTAGTTTATTCACTAAGGTGAGTCCATAGCCCTATGTTTTACTATATCAATGATTTACAACTTTTAGGGTGAGAAACATGCATTGTTTTACAAATTGAACGCAAGTGTACATTTTATCATGATTAAGTGTTTGCCTAAGTAGCGATAACCCACTGTGCCCATTATCATGAACTGTCAATTACTTTGTGTGAGTGCGAATGTTATAAATAGATCTATTTGGGATTGACATCCCCGTTCGGGTCAGTAGCACTCACTGTGCTGGTTTTCCGGACAACGGACGTTTACCATGTCGGATTTGGGATGTTGCGGGTTGGAACATCATCAAGGGCAATGTTGGCAATTTATATTGCAATTCATACATGTCGAGCTTCAATGTCATGAGCTTAGGGAGACGTAATTACACTTTGTGATGTTTGCATCTGTTGCATTATCATACACTTGGAAATCTTGCGGTCCTACATTATATTTACATAAACTTATGGATTCACCAACTTTATGTTGACGTTTTAAAGCTTGTTTTCTCATGTCAATGAGGCACGAGGTGCTAAGGATACATTGGGATACTCTTTTGAGGAGTCATGCATAAAAGATTTAGAGTCATTACACCTTGAGATTTTTGTTATGATCTAAAATCTTTGTAATCAAATGTTGAACAATTTAAGCCATTGCGCTTTGTATTAAACAATTTCAATAAATCCAATGTATCGTATTTTAAACGACTCTTTTAGAGGTCGTTCTCATATCTTGTGCTATTGATCTATGATGTAACCTATTTGGGGGTGTTACAGATTGCCATAGATTTATTAAACTGAAGAGAAAAATGAAATAAATAAGCAATAACGTACATTGGGATCGATAAAAGTGTCAAAAGACATGTAAATCTCGCTATTTAAAAACGTTGATCAATTAGCAAAGCACCGCCACATTTGATTTAAATCTACCATGAGAATCCTATATATGGTTTTGACTATCGTCGTCTTACAAATGTGAATTCAAAATTAGTGTAGATAATTAGAGATAAATATTAAGGAAAAAAAATTCACAGCCTCACAAGAAACCCAATCAAAGTAATTGCCTTTTTCGTATTCCTAGACGCATGCTTGCGTCAGATCATAGTTAAAAGTACAAAATAAACTATGCATTTAAATACACAAGCCCCAATATAACATTTATCAAAAGATAAATATATTAATCATCAATAGTCGATGAATAATACATTGTTTAAATAATAACTTTCTGTTAT
>BQNB010036757.1:0-49903 GCA_026074375.1 Tanacetum coccineum | reverse complement strand
CGACCGCCTAATACCTTGTTATACACATTTTACAAACGGGTTTTTGCACCCTAGAGTCATTGTACTTTTAAAAAATGTTCATTTAGGTCATTGTAGTATTTTTGTGTGTAAGTCATTGTACTATTATTTAAGCTTAATAGAGTAACTAAACTTTTAGAACACATACAATAGAGTCACTCATACACTCTTATTTATTTATTACTTCTATTTATTTATTTTTTTAAAAACTTAGTTATATTATTTACTTCTAATTTGTATTTATTCGTACATTAGTTACAATCAACCAAACTTGTTTATAAGTTTATTAATCATAACTTAAAATTTTATAATCTTTAATAGCTTATAAAATTCTTATGCACAACGCCAAATACGAGTATCCTGATACTATTGTACACATAAACTTATAGTATGACTTGATGAAGACAATATTGAGATTAGTACTTTTGGTTTTACTCCGCCACGAACATATGTAAACATCGCATTAGATTAACCAATTTAAGCTTGCTTAAATGTTCGGTTAGAATGTTAAATGTTCGGTTAGAATATGCATAAAAAACAAATTAAATTTAACATATGTATCTATTTTCATAAAGATAAATATATATAGATTATAAAAAAACAAAAATGACGTGAGTTATTTGATGACATGGAGGTTGAAATGCGGTAAAAAAAAGTATAGATGACTTAATTGTGTAAGTTCTCAAAGTTTACTTAGTTTTTTAAACATTAATAATAGTACAATGACTTGAATGAACAAAAAAATAGTACAATGACCAAATTTAACATTTATGAAAAGTACAATGACCTTTGGATGCAAAAACCCACGCACGGCCTATCAAACAAAGGCTTTCTTTGGGTAAAGGTTATTTATTACCAAACTACTTTCTCATTTGTACCGTAATTACCAACTTATTTTTTTTTACTCTCTACACCCACGAACTTTCAAATTTGTTCCGCTATCACCAATTTGATAACTTGTTACCGACACGCTAGCATAACTAATTCCACGTATTTATTTTTATTTAATTTTTATACTAAATAATAAGAGTCAATGCCAGTTAGAATATCCACCAAAACAAAAGTCAACTTTTTTATACTTATCATTGAATATCACTTTATCATGACTCAAAATGACTGAAATACCCCTAAATGTCTTGCTCTTTTTGCTTCTCCGCTGATTAATTATAGGTTTTGTGTTCTTTGGTCATATCACTCTGCAACTATTATAGAAACCCACGAAGCTGTAATCAACGTGTACTCTAGCTCAAGCATTTTTATAACAAATATAGCTAGACTTCACCATCACCACGACCTCACCATCTTCACCACCTCACCATCACCACGACCTCACCATCACGACGACATCACCATCCTCACCACCTCACCAACACCACGATCTCACCATCACCACGACCTCAACATCACCACGACATCACCATCTTCACCACCTCACCATCACCACGACCTCAACATGATCACGACGACATCACCATCTTCACCACCTCGCCATCACCACGATAATTTGAATAATGAACGGTGATGCTATTTAATTTGAATTGAAACAGTTTAGTGTCAGATAGTGATTGAAGAGTATATGAATCATGTGAAATGAGGTGGTTACCGGAGAACTGGATCGGATGGAACGGCGGCGAACGGTGGTGGTTAGGTGTGTCTGGTAGAGATGGTTGTGAATCCAAAGTCAATAAGTGTGCCAAACAAGATGGATGCACGTAGTTTTTTCTTTTTTTAGGTGGGTTTTCTATTTGATATCGAGAAACCGATTAATTAATAGACGACTATCTTTATCATTTATGAGTAGCTCTGGTCTGCGCAATTTTGTGAACTTTAGACTAATATCAATGTGACTAATTTCGGGCCAGTTTATTTTGGATACAAGATCCTCTCAAGTTATAGGTAAGAACATGATAGACCAGTTTAACCAATCACAAAATAGTTAAGTACATTAAACATTTTCTTTTAGTAAAAAAACTTGGACCCCACTTACTTACATTAACTTCTAACAATAAGACTATAACTTGTAGAAACTATGTTTGACCATTAACTGAGAGGATTTGATCCCTTTATTTTTTCATTAATGTTAAATTGGTGTTTTTTAAACATTAATAACTGCCAACGTTAATTTATTTATTATTGGTCCCGAGTTTGTTATGCGTAAAAATAATGTAGATGCCACTTCAAAAAATGTTTGACATATTGAAGACTAACTATTCTTTCTACAATGGCATACAAAACCACGATGTTGAAAGGTCGGTTATACTGTCAGTTGTTGAAGTATAGATGATTCGGGTGACACAACCTAAAGAGTGTCCTCGTATTCGAACAAGGTATTTGTAAAATACTGAAATTAATAAACAATTAAAAATGTAAGCGTTTCAAGTTCAAGCGAGTCGATACAATAAAAACTTTAGCGTTTACACCAACTTATCAACATAATAGCTTGAAGTGATTATGTCAGTGTATTTGTGAGAGCAGCTAATTGAATTAAGAGTCATCCGTAACGAAAAAACATTAATTAAATAGAAAATGAGCTACAAAGCTTATCTAAGTTTTAATTATATTTTTTTATACGTTTAAAAATAGATGAATAAGCGTTTATGAAATTCAGGGAGTCTCAATCTCCGTCTTTCCATCATTGTTTCAAAACATCATAATTAGGTTACTCGAATTAAAATCGTTTGCCTAAAAGTTGATACATACATATCGTAAGCCGTTCATAAGTTTAAAAAGCTTCACATATTTTACATGTTCATATTTAGAAATCTGGGGGATTTATTACGATGTTTGTTTAGTGTGATCACAATATCTTGAATGATTCATTTTTGAAGGTATATTAAGACATGTTTGACTTTGTAATATATTGGAGGTGCTGGCTTGCATCTAATGAACGAGCACATTTAAATAAATGTTTGTGAAGGTATGTACACATCATTTTTGCACGCGGTTTCACTGAATGTTAAAATAGTGGTTGTGGTTAAATTTTTTTTAGAACGACAATTTTTTCTATACCTTACTATATCTATCTCACAATATATAATCTCACAAAATGATCTTATACTTATATTCTTAATATGTATCTTCAAATGTTTTCAGCGAGGGTTTTGAATCCTACAAACCATCTATCTCCACAATTATTATATATTCAACAATGCTCTTATATCACCTATCTCATAATATATATCTTACAAATGTTTTCAGCGATGCTTGAACCCACAACCCACCTATCTCATAATATATATCTTACAAATGCTTTCAGCGAGGCTTGAACCCACAATCCTTCTTGGTTCGGTCGGGGCACACCCCATGACAAATGTCTTTTAAGGTCCGTTTGGTTTGTAAGTGGGATTAGATTAGGATTTTGATTTGGTTTAAAATTTGAATTTTTTGTAGGTTTAGGAGAGAGAAATATATTTTTTTATATGTATTTAAAACTAAAATTTGAATGAAAAATAATTTAAATATTATAGTATTTATGTATGTGAGAGAAGAAAATGTGGTCTCCACGGGTTTAGAGTAAGAGCTATGTTACATCCACGAAAGAACTACAGAGAAACATTCACAAAATGAGGTGTCATGTTTTGATTGGTAGCTTTTTAAATAATTTCTCTCTTAACTCTTTGATTAACCCAACCAAAACATGCCACCTCAATTTTGTGGATATTTTTCTGTGATTCTTTTGTGGATGTAACATAAGACTATGTTTATCCATAGCTCTTGACCAACCGGTTAGGGTTCATTATACAATATTAAATTTTTGAAAAGTACAAATAGCAACCAAACTTTATATCATCGATCCGGTTCTCTTCATGACTTTCAAATTAGGGCAATCCAACCTACACATTGTCTACAATTTCATTGGAATTCTATTTAATAAATTAAATATAAATAAATAATATTATGGCTAATTCTTAAAGAGTCCAAAACCATATTGAAATAGTCTCTTTCCATTTTCAATGTTTCCATTTCTCAACTACCCAGCGCAATTTGACAATTGAGCAACTTTATATGAACATTAACATGTGTCCAAGTGTGTTTAAGGTATTTTTACATGTTTTTTGTGAAAATAGTGAAGATATATTATACCAAAACAATATAACTATTATCAGGGGATACAGAGGATCTAAAACATGCTAACGATCCTTAAGATAAACTTTATAACAGCTTGAAAAAACACCTGAAAATGTCGTTCGCCTATTTGTTGGGCTGAGGTTAGAGAAGTTTAACTCGCCGGTCCAGAGATAGTTCAAGGGACGACCGAGAAAATCATTCAAGTTAAGCAAAGGATGAAATCCGCTCGTGATAGGCAAAAGAGCTACGCTGATTTAAAGTGCAAGCTGATGGAGTTTCAGGTTGGAGATAAAGTGATGCTTAAAGTTTCGCCTTGGAAAGGGGTAGTACGTTTTGGCAAACGAGGGAAATTAAATCCCTGGTTTGTTGGACCCTTCAAGGTAATTAAAAGGGTTGGAGATGTTGCATACAAGCTCGAGCTTCCTAAGGAGCTAAGCAGAGTTCATAATACATTTCACGTGTCCAACTTGAAGAAGTGTCATGCCGACAAACCCTTAGCCGTTCTGTTGGATGGACTTCATTTTGATGACAAGCTTCAGTTTGTCGAGGAACCTATAGAGATCACAGATCGTGAAGTTAAACGGTTGAAGCGAAGCCGTATCCCATTAGTCAAGGTTCGATGGAACTCCAAGAGAGGTCCAGAGTTTACATGGGAACGCGAGGATCAATTCCGGAAGAAATACCCACATCTGTTCTCAAAGACCAGGCCGTTGTCAAGTGCTGCGTCTTAAAGCCTTGAGGACAAGGCTCAGCTAACCGAGGGAGACTATAACACCCCGTATTTTAGGACAATGTACGACATTAATAAAGTCACCATTTATTTTTAGTATTGTACGCGTTTGTTTTTAATGGAAATCGTTACGTTAAATCGCGTAAGCTAAAACAAAATGATCAGTTAACGTAAACGGACACCAAACAATAGTTTACGTCAAACAAGTGTTAAATAAATATTACGAAGATAATTTATAACTTTTCGTATTTTTTTAAGATATTTTTCTAGATATTTTATTAGATATTTTTCTAGATATTTATCTAAAATATCTTTTAGATATTTTCCTTTAACTTAACCCTAGTTAACTTAACTAGAGTTTCTTAACCTTAGTTAAGCCCTATATAAAGGCTTAACTAGTAAGAAAAACATACAAAACACATTCCTAAGGTGTAAAACACAAAAATCTCTCCCATTTCTCTCTATACATGCCACGGCTCAATTAAGCCACCTAAACAAATCATACAAAATTTTTCTACAATCCATACAAGCCTATACACATCAATCCTAAGACACACTAAGGTGTTTACAAGCATTGGTTCTTCATTTGCAAGGATTTAAGAAGAAAAGGGAAGATTAGGGTTTCAAACCTAATCTTGGGTTTATAAGCTTGTAAGCTTTGGTTTTGAATCTAAACACGGGTTTAGCATTCATTTCTCATCTCATACATCATCCCTAAGGTCTTCCTAATTCCTTTATACTTTTTATTATCATTATTTTATGTGTAATATGTTATTTATGGCTAAATCACCATTTAGGGTACTTTTGAATATGTAAAATGAATATTTACTTATGATCATTGTTTTTGGGAACTATTACAATCCATATGTGTGATTCTAATATGAATTTTTAAAAGGAAGGATACTTGTTTTGACATGATGCTTAAGAGTAAACATATATATGAACAAATTAGGGTTTCTAAAAGGTCCTAAAAACAAGTTTTAAACACATTTTGGAAATAAATATCTTAGGGGCTGTTTAAGATTCGAAATTTACATATATGTTTTATGATTTTATAAAATACTACATTCCATGGATGAAGGGTCAATAAAGAACTCGAAAACCGATTAAACGAAGAAGATACGCCATTTTACAAGTTTACATTAGTTAATACTTTTTAATAAAACAATTTTTTTATAAAAAGTACTATTCATTACAAAACATAAATACTTTTATAAAACATCAATAATATGATGAAACTTTTATTACGAGAACGTGCTCGAAAGAATCGCTAAAAACGGAGCTATAACGAATAAGATACGACGAAAACGGGTTTTACGTTAATTAAAAGTATAAAAATAATTTTATAGCTGTTGTGAACAGTAAAAACACTATTCATCACAGAATCTCAAAAACCTAAAAATGTGATTTTATGATCACTCGTCTTAATACAAAAGCGTGGGCGTAAGAAACACGAGAAACGGGCTTAAAACGACAAAGTTATGTCATTTTTACTAAAGGTGTAATTATAAACGTTTTTACTTTATAATTACGATTTCACTTAAACAAATAGATGGTGATATAGCTATATAGATTATATATGTTATTAGTTATCGAAGTGCTATAATACTAGGGAGTTTCATAATGAGGCCTCTTCGGATGGCGTATCGACGAGTTGTTGGATTTACGATTTAAAGTGTCCTAACTCCTCGTACGTCATGTCATGACCTCTTTAATTATGATAGCCCGAACGATAGTACGATATAACAACTATAAGATTATATTCAATGTTATTAATTAAAGTACTTGGTACTGATACGACCCATATTTACTTAGGTTGCTTTCGGATATTTCCGTGATACATTTTCTGCCATTTACCTGATTATTTCATCACTTCACTCCTAAGGTGAGTTCATAGTCTCGCATTTCAATCTTTTCAATGTTTTATAAACCCGCGAGGGGAATACATGCTCGTTTACAAACTTGTATATTTTACTACAGTACAATTACCTTTCAATACTTTGTGAGTTCATAGCCCCCATTTCTATCTCCTTGTTTTATAAACTCTACGGGGTGGAATTACATGCTTGTTTTACTACGGACACAAGTGTTTTGTTTTAAACTGTATGCTATCCAGATTATTACCTGCATATTATTGCATAAGTTACCACAGTGCCATCTAAGTCCCTACCATATCATGAACCGTCAATTACCACTATTGTGAGCGCTAGTGTTGTGGATAGATCTATCGGGACTAACAATCCCCACCTTGAATTTCTGGTCACAAGTTGACCATGGTGCATTTAACATTGAGAATAACTTGTAGGTTGTTTTGGCAGACACCCTACCCACTTGGGGCAAAAACAGTTAAGGCTTCGGGGTCATGAGCTTAGTGCAATAATACCTGTTATATACTTAGACTTGATGAATGTGTTTCTCTTGTCTACATTACTTGTTTTGGACTTCGGAATATGTACTTAGTCCACCATTACTTCGATCTTGTGGTCCACTTTTAAATACTTCTTGATTTACTGAATCACTACTTGGATTTCGGATGGATTTCGGAAATAACACTTTTAAATGTTGTAACGCTACTTTTCTTCTGAAATATTTCTTAAATTATTTCAATACCGCTTTTTACTTAAACCTATGAATTCACCAACATTATTGTTGACGTTTTAGCATGTATTTTCAGGTTACTATTTTGCTAGTGGAGCATTGGGAGCATTCGAGTCGCGCGGATATATATATTTTTGAAGGCTTAATAACTTGAGTACTATTTGACAAATGTTTTGACAATGTTTTCTAATACATTATAAATGGAACCTGTGTAACTCTGACATTTTTACTAAATTGAAAGGACATTTTTATAAAATGTCTCTTTGGATGTCGTTTTCTGTGACATATGATGTTGTTTTGTCCCTGAAGTAGCACCCCATTGTTATCATTCCGCTGCTACCAGAATTTGGGGGTGTTACAGATGGTATCAGAGCTGAAGTTATAGAGAACTAGGTCATTTTCAAAACCTAGACTATGACCATGTTTTTCAAAATATAGATATCTTTTTCCTGTTTTATCCGATAACCGCGCACAGCTTGCTCCCAAGTAACTTATAAGCTCTCTTTGCATCCCTACTACAAATCCATGGATAATGAGTATTTAAATACTAAACTATTGATTCTGTTCCGTCCTTACACGTCTATCATATGAGACGTCCTTACTATTTACCTTATATCGTCCTGATATGTAAATAATGATCATTCTAATTTTTGTGTACTTCCTGATTTCTCATTTTTACTCCCCTGAGCGTCAAGCTGGTATTATATATGGAATACCTATACATATTTGATAATTTCTTCTTGAAATATCTATGAATTAACTCGATGCATTTACGCGACATTACTTATTACCCATTTGATGATATCAAAAATTCGGCATATTATGTAAAATTCACTACTAGCTACTTACCATTCGACTCAGAGTTGGAATACTCCTTCTTATGATTTTGAGAATCGCATAAAGTTGTTTTCGTAATCCATCGTTTTGAAGTCTTCCAGTTGATGGGAGTACGACAATTAACTTGTCACCTCATACATGGCGCCTTGGAGCACCTACCTTAGACACGACTTTTACGTTCGATTTTAATGATGAATAAATATTTACGTTCATTTTCGTTACTACTCTGCATTTTGGTTCGGAGATTCCTTGATACTTGTTGTGACCTATCACTTAACAAAAATCTCGATGTCAACCTCACAAACCATTTTTGCAATCATTTTGTTGTCACCCTGTGAGCTACTTCACCCCCCCCCACGTTCACTTCATTGACTATGTCCCATGTCGTTGTAAAACTATTTGATTACCATTTCATACACCACACTATTTTGGACGAAAATGAGCATTTCTTGTTTACTCTCAAATATACATAGCCTAGTCGCCTATGTATATTTGGTGCATAGACTGACTACCTATGCATTAAGGAAAAACCATGTCATGCTAAGAATAGTCACTTTAAAACCTACACCTCTTTATCAACACAATTCCGGAAGAAATTTCTGCATCGCTTCTCTAAACCGTACCCTCTTCAGGTGCTGCGTCTTAAAGCCTTGAGGACAAGGCTCAGCTAACCGGGGGAGACTATAACACCCCGTATTTTAGGACAATGTACGACGTTAATAAAGTCACCATTTATTTTTGAAGTTACTGTACGCGTTTGTTTTTAAAGGAAATCGTTACGTTAAACCGCGTAAGCTAAAAAAAATGATCAGTTAATGTAAATGGGCAACCAAACAAAGTTATACGTCCAAACAGTGATTATATTAAATATTATGAAGATAATTTATAACTTTTCGTATTTTTTTTTAGATATTTTTCTAGATATTTTATTAGATATTTTTCTAGATATTTATCTAAAATATCTTTTAGATATTTTCCTTTAACTTAACCCTAGTTAACTTAACTAGAGTTTCTTAACCTTAGTTAAGCCCTATATAAAGGCTTAACTAGTAAGAAAAACATACAAAACACATTCCTAAGGTGTAAAACACAAAAATCTCTCCCATTTCTCTCTATACATGCCACGGCACAATAAGCCACCTAAACAATCATACAAAATTTTTCTACAATCCATACAACCTATACACATCAATCTAAGTACACACTAAGTGTTACAAGCATTAGTTCTTCATTTGCATTATTTAGAAGAAAAGGAAAGAATTCGGGTTTCCAAACTAACTTGGGTTTATAAGCTTGTAAGCTATGTTTTTGAATCTAAACACGGTTATGCATTCATTTCTCATCTCCATACATCATCCATAAAGGTTTTTTTTTTTTCTCCCCCCACCTTTTTCCCCAAAAAAAAAAAAATTTTTTTTTTTCACCCCCTTTTATACATTTTATTACTATTATTTATGTGTAATAGGTTATTTAATGGCTAAATCACCATTTAGGGTACTTTTAGAATATGTAAAATGGAGAATATTTACTTATAACATTATTTTGGGAACTTATTATACATGCCATAATGGATGCTAATATGAGTTACAAAGGAATGTTAGAATGTTTTGACAAGATGCTTAAATAAACAAATATATTAACAAATTAGGTTTCTAAAAGGCCTAAAAACAAGTTTTAAACACATTTTGGAAATAAATACTTTAGGGGCTGTTTAAAGATTCGAAATTTACATAAATGTTTTATGATTTTATAAAATAACTACATGTCACAAGGAATCGAGGGTTCAAAAAGAACACGAAAAACCGATTAATATTTATAACGAAGGAGATATGCTAGTTACGAGTTTACAACGCTAAATACTTTATAAAACAAATTTTATAAAAAGTTACTATTCATGGCAGAAACTTATACTTTGTAAACATCAATAATATGATAAAACTTTCAATTACAAGAATGTATTCGAAAGAATCGCTAAAAATGGAACTATAACGAATAAGATACGACAAAAACGGGTTTTACGTTAATTAAAAGTATAAGAACGATTATATAGCTGTTATGAACAGTAAAAACACTATTCATCACAGAATCTCAATAACCTAAGAATGTGATTTTATAATCACTCGTCATAATACGAAAGCGTGGGCGTAAGAAACGCGAGAAACATGCTTAAAACGACAAAGTTATGTCATTTTTACTAAAGGCGTGTTATAAACGTTTTTACTTTATAATTACGATTTCACTTAAACGATTAGATGGTGATATAGCTATATAGAATATATATGTTATTAGTTATCAAAGTGCTATATTACTAGGGAATTTCATAATGAGGCTTATTCGGATGGCGTATTGACGAGTTGTTGGATTTAAGATTCTAAATGTGTCCATACTCCTCGTTAAGTCATGGTCATGACCTCTTAAAATTGATAGCCCCCGAAACGATGTATCGCATGATAACTATATTGGATTATATACAGTTGTTGTTAGACAACGTGCGTGAAGACTGATTCGACCTTTATTAACTAGGTGCATTCGAGCGTTAGCGTGAGCGTTTTTATTGAGTATATTTTGTTATCAAATTTACTCACTCGAGGTGAGTTATAGCCCCATGGTTTTACCAATTATTTAAATTAAAAGTTTTTTGGCGTGAGAAACATTTGCTAGTTTTACCAAATTGGACGCCAAGTGTACATTTATCATGATTACGTTTTTGCCTAAGTAGCGCTAACCCACTACGGCCATTGCATCATGAACTGACAATTACTGGAATGTGAGCTGCGACATGATTGATATATGATCTATTGGGATTAGACACTCCCGTTGGAGTGACTAGTATCACTTGGATCGACGTATATCATGTCGGATACTGGATGTTACGTGTTTTGAACATCATTCACGGGCTATGTTAGGCAATATTTATATATTGTATTCAATATTGTCGAGCTTCGGTTGTCATGAGCTCTAGGGTAAAAGAAAAAACCCCCCCCTAATTACATTTTTTGATGTCTGCATCTGTTGCCATAATCACTGGGAAAGTCTTGCGGTCCTGCATATACCATTTACATAAACCTATGAAATTCATCCAATTTATGTTGACGTTTTTAGATGCAATGTTTTTCAGCGAGGTCATAAGACAGGTGTGCGAAAGGATACATTGGTGGTTATATATGAGAGTCAATGCATTTAAAGATTTAGTCGAATTACATTTTGTGTATCTGTATGGGTAGAAATATTTGTAATAATAACAAGTAAACAAGTAAAGCTTCAGTGCTTTTGTAACACCTACTTTATTAATCAAATGTATCAGTTTTTTATAAACGACTTTTTGGTCGTTTCTTATATTATTTTTTGTCCCTTGTTGATCTGAGAAGTAACACGCCCCGGACCCTTATTCCGCTGCGACCCAATTTGGGGGTGTTACAGATTGGTATCAAGAGCCAAGGTTATAGAGAACCAGGTCAAATGTTTTGCTAGACTATAACCATTTTCAAACATTGCATTCATAAAAAGGGTTTTTACGGGACATTCATACAATAACTTGTGCATTAGTCGGTTAGGATAAGATGCATGCCATGATTGATATTCATGATTGATACATGTTATAATATAAATGTATATTACTATAATGAGTCTTATTTAGCATACTTATATAAGCTAATTTGATTTAGATATTATCATGTCAGATTTTCTGAAGATTTCAATCTCTACAGTTTACATACAATCAGTGTCCTTGAGGACGATTCAGACATTCGGATGCAACAGGAGTCGATGGACCACCTATTATGCCAGAGGACCCATATGCTTACATAATGGCTACTTATGAGGTTCCACCATCGCCTGACTACATACCTGGGCCCTGGGGAACACCATCACCCAACTTAGTTGCTGGCCCGGAGGAGCCAGAGCAACGGTACACCCTACCGTTTATTTAAGTATGTACCAGAGCCGGTGTCCGGGAGTCAAGTATATACACAACCAGAGGATGATGGTCTTTTAGCCGAGGAACAGCCTTTTGCATGGTTGCTTCCTCACCTACTGCCTGAGTCATCCAGATACATTTCCCGAGTCTGATCCATTGGAGTATCCAGCTCTGGACTACCCTGTGACAGGGATTGATGATGATGAGGAGGAGGAGCAGAAGAGGTGCACCCTAGCTCGAGTAGACTCTGTCCCACCTGTACACCGTATGACCGCCAGGATAATCATCCGAGACGAGCCATCTATATCACTTCCTCTTAGGGAAGAGGTCGAGAGACTTCTTGCCTTAATCACCACTCCCATCACTACTTACTCCACTTCATCTCCATTCCAAAGATACTTGACCAACACCCAAATAGCCCTACTCACTATTGGATATTCTCTAGATTGTTTACCTATTCGGAAAGAGGAGGTGTTGCGTTTGTTGCTTCTCCCAACCCCTTGTCGTTGAGGATCGGGAGAGTTCTAGTAGCAGGTGTGCTTAGGCAGGGATAGACATACCCATATCGGGGGACGACCATATCCATATCAAGGGAGGACCTTTATGGATTGTCGATATGGTGATGTCTCCTCCTAGTGTTCGACGTCTTGGAAGTTAGACTCATGTCATTCAGGATACATGGTTGAAATCTGGTAGGAGCCATCGATGAGATTCACCGACTCTCGAGTGGGGGTCAATCATGAGGGTTACCGTTCTTGCCTACCATTGTTGGATGGAGGAGTACTACTAGCAAGTATGGTGTTATTGGAGGTAATGCTCAAGATGAATGGTCTCTAACTGAGAGGCCGATTGTCATACATGTTGTATTGGGATAGGCGGTTCATAGTCGTTTAGACAGTAATGATAGAGTGAGGAGAGGCTAGATGGCTCGTGAGGCTTGGGGACTATAATGGATGCTAGCGATATGCCACGTTCTGATGTGTTGTACTGTCACTAAGTTACTACAGTAGTGGCACAGAGTGCATGATTTACTGAGTTCAGTTTGCAAATCATAAGAGACTGAGGGCGGATTAAAGAGTTATTGGCATGCAGACCACAAGAGTCAGGTTTTCTGTTGACTATGGACATTAAGGTTACTGAAAGGACTCTGTCATCACAGGGTCGAGGGGGGGTTTGTTTTTTTTTTAAGGGGGGATCGCTTGCATCGGACCCGACAGAGGTACGTCACAATGCCCTGATCGCACCAGGATGGGGTGGTAGCAGCTCCTAGAGTTGGTTGTGTGGTAGTCATGCTATGCTGCCTTTGTTAAGTATTATGGGGTATTCCCAACTAACAGACTGTATAGATCTTGTGTTTTGTTTAGCTACCCAGTATAGGTTTTTGTTGGGTAATTATTACCTTATGTACACATATAAGTGTTACGGGTATTCCCGGCTAGTATGGCTTTAGGTTGTTTCTTTCTGTCTTGTAACCTTAAGTGTAGTATCATTTTGTAGCGGAACCGAAATGTAATGTTTTTTCCAGTTATATAGAAATAGATGGATTACGTTATCTATTGAAATTGAATTTATATTAATTGAATGTCGTTTTTGTTATACCTCGATTACTTTCAATAACAGGTTGTACCCATTTCACTGTGTAATGTTGATATTGTTTTATTTATTGTGTATTATGTTATGGTCATAGTTTGATTTTATGAAATCTACACGAGTATTATGTTTTCTTGTGATTTAATGAAAATGGCACCCAAGAGGAAGGCCCACGAGGTATTAAACCCAGATGCAACACAACACCAGGTTCACAGACACTCATACTACTCATATGTCACCAACGCCCAATTCCAGGCAATGAATAACGAAGGGTTACAGCGTACTAGGCAGGCACGTGATGCAACCGAAATGGCCGATGATAGCCATTACTTTAGGAAACGGTGCCATGAAGGTCTGTGCGCAAGTTGCTTTGAATGAACACTAACGGACTTCCTAAATGCCAACCTTGAACTTAAAGGGCACTGAAGGAGTTGATTTGGACTACTCAAGGGGTTTGAAAAGATGGAGTTGTTTACGATCGATTAAATAACAATAAGCCAATGTTACAGTGCTTGCCATGTCCCAAATTTGCTACGTCTGTACCCTACAAGGATATGTCTCTTACATGGTGAACTCCATTGTTAAGGACCACTACTCTGAAGCTGACCAATGCAATCATTGGAGGACACTGAAAAAAGATGATGACAGACAATACTGCAAGGGGCGAAATCTAAGAATCTGGAGGTTCGAATATGTGGAATTGAAGGTAAAGGGTATACGATTGTGGAGCTTATAGACAACGTTTCCAAGAATGGCTACTAATGTGCGATCGGATGTTTCCGGAGAAATTAGACCAAGTGTGAAATATGTCGGGGTGGCTTGCCCGACCACGATCCCATGGCAGATGTGATGGCGACTAAGCAAAAACGATGCAGGATCATTGAGATCGCCATGAAAATCTCATGGTACCAAAAAGGATAACACATTGGGCTAATCGTCATGTTGACAATAAAGAAAGTCTGATGGCACCGCCTAGGAACAACCAGAATCAGCAACAACAAAGAGGACAAAAACACCTGGAAGAGCTTATGCGCAGGGATTAGGAAAATGCGTGATGGAAACCATACGGAGGGCCTAAATCTGTGTTTAATGTAAACTTTCACCTATGTGGGTCCTTGTGCTCCACAAATGCTGCAAGTGCAACGATTTGGTCATTTTGTCTTGACTGCAGGAGTACCCAAATGTCAACCTGGGGCTAAATAGGAGGGCTTGTTTTGGAATGTTGGTGCATAAAGGGCATTTCAAGTAAGGATTGCCCAATATTGAAAGAAAACAACAACCGGGGTAATACAGGCTGGTAAAATGCCAAGGCTCAGGCAAAGGTTGTATGCAGGTGGGAATGCAGGGGAAAATCGGACAACAATGTCGTACGGGTAGTTTCTCTGACAACAATATGGCATATTTTTTTTGATACCGGTGCGATAGCACACCGCCCGTTAGACTATATTTTTATTTATATAAATTCAGTTAGAAGTTTTACGAGTAGTTCTACGTTTGTGTATCTACTGCATTTTGCTCTCGAATTGTTATCACTCCGACTGCCATTAGATCATGATTATAATGTCGACACTCGCCACTGACGGGCGAAATAGTATAGGGTTGTTATTAATCACTTTTATTGGGTGGGTACGTTAAAACTCTCTTAATTCATCCTTTCAACATAGACTATGCCTGTAGAACTAGGTAGTTTTGACGTGATTAATTTGGTATGGATTGGTTTGGTCAGTACACAATGTCCGTTATTGTCTGTGCGGAAAAGATCGTTCGTATTCCTTATTAGATACGAAATTTTTATGTTCGTGGGGACGGAAACACATCTTTATACACAGGACCCGATTAAAACTATATCGTGTTGATAGGATCAAGAGTATTTAACGAAGGGATGTCAGTAATTTTAGCAAATATCACCGCAACAAGACGATGAAAGTCAAAGAGAAGAACAACGACTGAAGATGGTGCCAGATTGTTCAAAATTTTCATGAAGTACTTCTATGAGGACTTGCGGGTATTACCACCCACCTGACTAAGTGGATTTTCGAATCGATTTAGGTTCCCAGGTGCTACACCTGTAGCATGGGCACCATACTGTTTAGCTCACCGCCGAAATGAAGGAACTAGCGGAGCAACTACAAGACTTCGGACAAAGCTTCATTAGTTCCAAAGTTTCTCCACCCTGGGGAGCTGTTTCTATTTGTAAAAGAGAAAGATGGGTCTTTTCAGATGTGCATCGATTACAGGGAATTGAATCAAATATGACAGTGAGAACGTCTACCATCCAAGACGTATGACCTATATCGACAGCCTGCAAGGTAGAGTATTTATTCAAAGATCTGTTCTGATGTCAGGTTCCCAGTTGAGGGTTCGAGAAGAAGACTTCCCAAGACTGCTTTCTGGACCTCGATACTCGGTCACTATGATTCCAAGTCATGTCTTTTGGTTTGACTAATGCACGACCGTGTTCATGGACTTAATGAACCGGGTGTGTAAACCGTTTATTTAGGACAAGTTTGTAATTGTCATATCGATGACATTTTGATCTACTCCAAAAGTAAGAAAGGAAATGAGAACACCTTAGCGATCTTGAATATTGTTAAGAAAGGAAGAATTGTACGCAAGATCTCCAAGTGTGGATTCTGGATTTAAGGGTTACATATTCCTCCGTTTAAGTGATTGACTTTCGATGGTATTCACGTTGACTCCTGCCATGATTGAATCTTCTCTCAAAGCTTGGGCTTGTCTCCAAAAACCCAAAAACAGAGATTCGCATTTTTTGGGCCTTGCCGGATATTAAGAAGATTCATCGAAGGGTCTTTCACAAGTTCGCCAGACTATGACTAACCCTAACCCAGAAACGTGTCAAGTTTTTGATTGGGTGCGGATAAACAATGCAAGCTGCTTTTCAACTGTTGAACTAGATGCTGTTGCAATGCACCAATCTGGCCCTTGTCTGAGGGAAGCGAAGTTTTTTATTCGCATACTGCGATGCTTCAAAGATGGGTTTGGGCGCTGTGTTGATGACAAAGAGAAAAATGTGATTTCTTCTGCATACGCCAGTAAATTCATGAGAAGGAACTATACGACTCATGATTGGAACCTTTGAGCAGTAGATGATAGTAAGTGTGTCTCGCTCTCAAGTTTGGAGGTACCACCCCTCTATCTGTACGGATCAGTGTACTGGTGTTCACTGATCATAAAATGTATACAACACATTCTTGTCAGAAGGAATTACATATGAGGCAACGTCGTTCTGGTTAGAGTTGCTGAGTTTGTGATTACGATCTGCGATCATTCGGCTTATCACCCAAGGGAAGGCAAATGTTGTTGCTGTTGCTCTGAGCAGGAAAGAGAACGAGAACTACCATTAAGAGTCGAGCCTTAGTCATGGACTATTGGCTTGGATCGTCCTAAACAAAATCCTGAAAGCTCAGACTGAAGCACGGAAAACAGAGAAATCAAGCGAAGAGTTTGAGGTATGTGGTTGAGAATTTAAAAGAGCCGGTTGAAACTTTAGAACGGAAAAGTTGGAAACCGCACGGATGGACTTGTGCTTAAATGAAGGAGTTGGTTACCATGTTATGACGATTATAGGATCTGTGTGATTCATGCACGTAGTCCCACAAGTCTAAATATCTATCATTCATCCGAGGTTCTGACAAGATGTATCCTTGGATATAAAGAAGCTTATTGTGGCCCAATATGAAAGCCACATCGCCACTTATGTTAGCAATATGTTTGACTGTGCTAAGGTCAAGGCCGAAACACGAAGGAGGACCATGGGGTTTGTTAGAACAAACGAGATACCTATATGGAAGCTGGGGACAACATCACGAGGGATTTTGTCACAAAGCTTCATAAGTGCGTCACAGGGTTATGTCATATTTGGTGAGCAGTATTGATCCGATCTTACAAAGGTCTGCCATTTTTATGCCAATGAGGGAAACGGATACCCTTAGATAAACTGGGACGAGACATGTACCTAAATGAGGTAGTCCGAAGCTGGATTACCTGTCTAATTATCTGTGATCGTGTCCTCGATTCTCAATCAAATTTCTAGAAGTCACTTCAGAGGCTTTGGGTACAAGTTTGGTATGATTACTGCATATCATCTCGGAAACCGACGGACAAAGCGAGAGACCATCCAGACTCTCGCGGATATGCTACGTGCATTGCGTAATCGACTTTGGGAAATGGTTTGGTGTTTAATTTGCCATTGGTCGAGTTTTCATACATTAACAGTTATCTTGCTAGCATTAAGGTGCACCGTTTGATGCCTATATGTCGAAAAGTGTCGTACCCCCCCCCCACACCCCGGTGGTGGTGTTGGGCCGAGGTTTTAGACAAGTTCAACTCACTGGTCCAGGATTTAGTGCAAGAATCCAACGGAGAGGATCATCTAGATCAAACTAAGGATTCAAAACCGCTCGAGATCGACAAAAAAGAGCTCGCGATTCAAAGCGTAAACCGATGGTAGTTCAAGTTGGAGATAAAGTTATGCTCAATGTTTCGCCATGGAACGGGGTCGTACGTTTTTTGGCAATTTAGGTGGATGTTAAACCAGATATGTGACCTTTCAAGTGTTGAATAAGGTTCTGGGCCGTTGCTTACAAACTTAAGTCTTCCTCAAGAGCTGAGCAGGGTCCACAATACGTTTCATGTATCCAACTTGAAGAAATGTTATTCTGATGATCCATTAGTCATTCCGTTGGAAGGACTCCAAGTGGATGACAAGCTTCATTTTGTTGAAGAGCATGTGGAAGTCATGGATCGCGAAGTCAAGCAATTGAGGCGAAGTCGTGTCCCAATTGTCAAGGTTCGATGGAGCTCTAGGCGGGGCCCTGAGTTTACATGGGAACGTGAAGATCAATTCAGGAAGAAATATCCACACCTCTTCACCAAGACTGCACCGTCTATCAAGTGCCGTTTGATCAAGCCTTGAGGACAAGGCTCATTAACGGGGGAGACTATAACACCTCGTGTTTTTGTTCATTGTATGCATTATTGTAATTCACTCAATGTATTTTAGGGTTTTACGCGTTTATGCTCTTTAAACCGTAAACGCTTAAGTTTTAAATCGCGTAAACTAAAATGTATCTATCAATGTAAACGGGCATTAAACGATTTAAAGTTTACATCAAGCAAGTGTTATATGATTTTTATGAGGATAATTAATAACATTGTTCATCTTATTTTTATTGGCTACGTAAAATGCTTAGTTTCGCGATAAAACGCGTTTCGGCATTCCCGGAAGCACCAAAAACCTAACTACGCTTAAAAGAAAATACCCACGATTATAACCCCATACCAAAATTATCAATTATACATCAAATGAGAGACTTTGTAGCGAAAATTTAAGGATAGGCCAAGATTATAAACTTGCTCAAAATATCTAGGTAGAAAGATCAATAGTGGACCAACTCTTTACACCATGAAACCACTTGATAAATTAACCTTGTGCAAGGTTAGAAAGTGACCATGGGTTTGTGTTTTAATTAGATATTTTCACTATAAATAGCATGCATGCACTCTTTCTTTCATAAACACTTAACAAAAATCACAAAAAAATCTTCCTTTGTCCTCTCTATAACCCCCTCGGCCTCAAAATAGTTTTTTTGGGTAATCCAATTGCTTGATTTATTTATCATTATACAAACATACCACATCGAACTTAAGGTATTCTAAGTCTGGTACCAAGGTTTGGTTCACCATTTGCAAGGAAGGAATCAAGAAAAGAAATGAAGGGTTTTAATTGGGAAAATTAGGGGTTTCATTTAAATTTTTCCAAGCCAAGGAGTTTTGTAATCACAACGGGAAGTGTGATTGGTTTTATTTTCTATACTCATCCACACAAGGTTATATATAAAGCTTAATCATTTCATAACTAAGATTTTATGTGTTCATATGTTATACTTAGTTAAATCACCATCTAGGGTACTTATGAATATGTAAAGTGGATTTTTTACATATGATTAATGTTTTGTACACTTATTTACATGTCATATGGATGATAATATTATGTTAAAAGGAATGTATAAGTGTTTTAACATGATGCTTAAGAGTAAACATGTTTAAGTGCAAATTAGGGTTTCTAAAAGTCAACTTATGAGTTACAAGTAAAAATGGTAAAATAACATGTTAATCTTGTTATCTTGGACTCACATGAACAAAACATGACCTAATGGACCTAATATATGTAAGACATAAGATATTTAAAGGGTCTAATGGGTTGTAACATGTGGTAAAGACTTAAAAAGTCCTAAAAAACAAGTTTTTTTAACACATTTTTAGAAAAACATTTCTTAAGGGAGCATTGGGTGTTTGTAATTCGATATTTTACCTATTTGTTTTTTGTGTTTAGAAAATAATACATGTTCACAAGGATCGATGGGTCATAAGAACTCGAAAAAACCCTGATTAATAACGAAGAAGTACGCCAATTACAAGTTTACGATAAGTTACTACTTTTATAAAACCAATTTTTATAAAAAGTACTATTCACCACAGAAACTTTATACTTTATACAATTCCATATAATATGATAACACTTTCAATTACGAGAATCTCTGTCGTGCTAGAAAGAATCACTAAAAGCGGAGCTATAACGAATAGATACGACAAAACGGGTTTTACGTTAATTAAAAAGTATAAAAATAAATTTATAGCTGTGTGAACAGTAAAAAACACTTATTATTCACAGGATCTTAAAAAACTAAAATGTGTTTTTTTTGATCACTCGTCTTCTTAATCGAAAGCGTCGGCGTGTAAGAAACGCAAGAAAAAACAGGCTTTAAAACGACAAGTTATTGTCATTTTTACTAAAGGCGTAATTATTAACTTTTTTACTTTATAATTACGAGTTCACTTAAACGATTAGATGGTGATATAGCTATATAAAATATAATAATGTTATTTGTTATCAACGTGCTATATTACTAGGGGAATTTCATAATAGAGGCTTCTTCGGATGGGTATTGACGGGAGTTGTTGGATTTACGATCTAAAAGTGTATTTAATCCTTGTACGTCATGTCATGACCTCATTAAATTATGATAGCTTTTCCGAAACGATAGTACGATGATAACTGTATAGGATTTATATAAGTTGTGTTAGCAAGTGCTTGAATAATGATTCGAACTATATTAACTAGGTTGCTTCGAGCGTTAGGTGACGCGTTTTTAATTAGGGATATTTTGTTATCAATTTACTCACTTGAGGTGAGTTCATAGCCCCATGTTTTACAATTATTAAATTACAAGTTTTTGAGGTGAGAAACATATGCATGTTTTACAAATTAGACGCAAGTGTACATTTGTTAGCCCTAAAATATGGTGACTAATCCGGAATTACATTTATCATTTATAGTCGGGTCGGGTTAGTTTAGCTAGTCGATATCGGGACTATAAATACTCCCTCGATATTCATAGGAAGGGGTATTGGATTCACTTCTGTAACAGTGTGAGTGTGTGTGTGGTTCCTTTTTCTCTATTAAACCACACACATACACAAACACTCCTTCTTCTTTTTTCTATCTCTTCTCTTTTCTCTCTTTTTCTCTCTAATAATATGGCTCAATTTCTTTTCCATTTTACCAAGCCTCCGGATCATTGTTCAAAGGGTGAATCTATACTAACAATTGGCACCAGAGCATAGGGGGAATCCGTGTTGTTTATCTACTGATTATTGTGGTTAAAAAGATCAAATTTCGTGGGTTTATTTTTGTGTTCGAAAAAATTGCAAGAAAAATCAAGATTTGATCTTTGTTTGTGGTTAAAAGTGTTAAAGATTTGTACTTTCGGGCTTAGATCTATCCCTTGCATCATTACTAGGTGGTTTTAACATCATTTCGTAGCTTTCAAGAATGTTTGATGATTTTTTCTTGGCTGCGTTTTGACTAAAAGAAGGGTGTTCTTCGTTGTGTTTTGACAATCTTCATGTTGCGTTTTGACAATCTTCATGTTGCGTTTTGACAATCTTCATGTTGCGTTTTGGTCATTGCGTTTTGATTATTGAAGACTGCGTTTTGGTTCATTGCGTTTTGACCTTGGTTGCGTTTTGACCTTGGTTGCGTTTTGGATCATTGCGTTTTGACCTTGATTGCGTTTTGGTTCATTGCGTTTTGACCTTGGTTGCGTTTTGGTTCATTGCGTTTTGACTCGTTGCGTTTTGACTACAGGTTGCGTTTTGAAGACCACGACTGCGTTTTGACTAAACGTTACTCTGCCCAATTTTTTTATTCATTGCGTTTTGATTAGAAAGAAAATTGGTGTGTAGAAAAAATGGTTTCAGTAAACCGACCATAACTTTTGATCGTAAGTAGCTTTCAGGCCGTGGACATACTCAAAATCGAAGAGAAACGAGACGGATAGCTGTGTTTTGTTACCCCCCCCACCTCTAGATATTAAGGATTACTCGAGGCCCGAAACTTCATCGTATACTATGATTTATTGTCTTTTTTTCAGTTTTTTGGGATTTTGTTGTAAACTTGTTTTTGTCTAGCTCACGGCCTCATCTATATTTGTGGCACGTTTCGTTTGGTGAGCTAGTTAAATAATTTTCTGTAAAACCTAGCAGAAAATTATTGTTTTAGACAATTATAATCATTGGCCGCTGAGTCCAGAATCAATCATTAACGGTTTTTTCTATTGATTTTTGTAATTTTTAATTTAAAAAAAATCCGTTAATTCATTTTTCGGTTTTAATCATAAGACGTGGTAAATCGTGAACTGTGAACTCATACAAACACCACAATCAAGAATCGAGACTCATAAGACACAATCAACCATAACTCTCACTCCACACAAACAAACACCACTTAATCCCAAATAAGATCATGAAATGATTACTTAAATGACAAAATGGCTAGTGAATTCGAATATTACGATGTCAGGTGATACGGAGTTGTTTTGGATCCTTATTCTGCAATTGGAAGTTGGATTTCACAAGCGTCTTCTTATTTCATCAACGAGACTTTTCTTTATTTTCTGATCGATTGATGACTTAGCTTGAAACGTATTACAATTTTGATTAAGACTTGATTATATAGTTTCCAGTGGTTAAGGGTTTTGTGGTCTGGATGAAGAACCTGGACAACAATCACTTAAGAGGGTTTCGTTGTAGTACTCAGTGGCACACGCAGATGTCGATGTGGATAATTTCAAGAGGTGTTGTACCTTTATACTTTTGGGAGTATAAAGGTACTTAGGAGATTTTTTCTGCACCGTCTCCTTCAATCAACAATAGTGCAAGATTAAGTAACAAATTTAGGGATTTTACTTCAGTTTCAAGTTGACATACATATCGGGTTTACTTCACCAGGTGATATTGGCAATAGCTACAGGAATAGAGGTTGTAAGTTAGCCAGACGATTTAAAAGGTTGAGATGTAATCAGCACTTCTCAGGGTATTTTTGTGCTATTCAAGACAAAGTAAACTCACAGTCTAAGAAATATTCAAAGTTCTTTCGTTGACATTCATTCACAAAACTTGAATGTATACCAAGTGTTCTTAATTCTTTGCCTGTATCTCCTCTAACGGTTTTGAGTCAAGAGAGGGTAATGATTCTTTTGTTTCAAGATTTGTGCCCGTTACGACAAGAACTTCTCGACTGTTTTGACGTACCAGGACAAATGATGCTTCGAGAGTTCGCAACCATCGTTGGGGGAGGAAAAATGTTGTACATCTGGGATTTTAATTGACCTTGATGTTACCATGTCACTTCCGGGGGAAGTATTGTTAGACCCTAAAATGTTTAGTATGGTTATATGAAGTTATTATGCAAACGTGATAAGTAACTGTTGCTGATTTCTCGCATGCACTACCTGTAACGAATATCACAAGCCCTGATGACAGAAAGCAGTTGGTCGGTTGCGTGTGGTTGACTTCTACAAAATTCCGTTGTGCACTTTGATGACAAGTAGAAGATTGTTCAATCCTACATTAATGTTTCAGAAATCTGCTTAAGATAGGGATTGTTGGTTTAGGGTGAAGCCGGAGTTCAGATACTTCGCCAAAAAGGCTAAGTCTATGAAAGAAGCTTTACAAGACATGCTGCATGTGAATTCGGGGAGAGTTAATCCAACTCATTGCATTACTCAATGGTTCAAGAACAAGTAAAGACAATGAAGTCAGGCTGGGAATACAAGTTTAAGACGAGGATGAACTCAGAAGACAACTTTAGCTGTGAAGCGCTTTGGAAAAGTTCCAGGTAGACTAAATTGTTATAATCTGTTGTATAATAATAAAATCGCAACGCTTTTTAAAATAGACATATATTTTAAAAAAACTAGTTCATCGTCAATTATTATTGAAACTCTTAAGTGCATAACATCTTAAAACAGAAGAATTCCCTACACTCTCATAGTTAAAGACAAAACTAAGCTTCATATGTGAACGAAAGAATATAAATCATCAACTAAATATCTAAAACAAGAAATTAGGAACGGACCAAATAAATAACTTTGTAAAAAGAGATATATTACACGTTGTTTTTTATACTGTTAGGACATTGTAAGTAATTACGTATGTCTCGCATAATTGGGGCGAGATTGTTAGCCCTAAAAATATGGTGACTAATCCGGACATTACATTTATCATTTATAGTCGGGTGGGTTAGTTTAGCTAGTCACGATATCGGGACTATAAATACTCACTCATACTCCATGGAGGGGTAGGAGTTCAACATTGTAAAGGATTGGGTGTGTGTGTGTGGGTTCTCTTTTTCTCTTAGTAAACCACAGCACCTATAACAAAACCACTACTTCTTCTCTTTTTCTATCTCTTCTCTTTTCTCTCTTTTTCTCTTAATTAATATGCTCAATTTCTTTTCATTTTACCAAGTCCGGATCATTGTTCAAGGGGTGAAATCTTCCTAACAATTTTATCATGATTACGTTTTGCCTAAGTAGTGATAACCCACTATGCCCATGAATCATGAACTGTCAATTACTGGAATGTGAGCGCGAATGATTATAGATAGATCTATTTGGGATTGACCTCCCCGTTCGGGTGACTAGCTATCACTGGAAACGAACGTATATCATGTCGGATACTGGATGTTACGGGTTGAACATCATCACGGGCAATGTAGGCAATATTTATATATTGTATTCAATTATGTCGAGCTTCGGTGTCATGAGCTTAGGTAAACGTAATTACATTTTGTGATGTCTGCATCTGTTGCATTATCACTGGGAAAGTCTTGTCGGGTCCTGCATTTACATTTACATAAACCTATTGAAATTCACCAACATGTATGTTGAAGTTTTTAAATGCAATGTTTTTCAGGAGGTAATTAAGCACGAGGTGCGAAGGATAAATTGGTGGTTATATTATGAAGTCAGCATTAAAGTTTAGTCGCATACATTTTGTGTATCTGTTATGGGCTGGAAATCTTTGCTAATATAACAAGTAAACAAGTAAAGCTTCGGGCTTTTGTAACACATACTTTATTAAATCCAATGTATCAGTTTTAAACGACTTTTTGGTCGTTCTTATATTATCTTGTGTTGTTGATCTGAGAAGTAACACGCCTCGGACCCTTATTCCGCTGCGACCCAAATTTGGGGGTGTTACAGCTTTATCACTACTTAATATATTAACGTATAATTATTTTACGTATTAACGTGTGCGTCTTCATAAGCTTACGTAATTTCTCGGACATATATTATTTGATATATGTACATATCCCAACAACTCCCACTTGGAATGTCGCTTAATAATATAATAACTATGGTTAAGCATCTAGCAAACACGTCTAATGCTCCCTAGAATATACAGAGTAGTGTGGT
Organism: Tanacetum coccineum; assembly: GCA_026074375.1. Taxonomy (NCBI): domain Eukaryota; kingdom Viridiplantae; phylum Streptophyta; class Magnoliopsida; order Asterales; family Asteraceae; genus Tanacetum; species Tanacetum coccineum. The sequence goes on along the minus strand of BQNB010036757.1, from coordinate 24,363 downwards.
TTCGTAAAGTCACGGTTAAATGATTTAGCATTTACAATCCTTTTGTTTCAGATACCGTGTTAAAAATGGATATGGATCTAAGTCATTCCATTATTTAACGATGTTGTTTCTCGTTTATATAATTAATCAAGATTGCCAAAAATCATCGAGACATTTCTAGATGAGCTTTGGGTGCGGCCACACATACATCTGATTAATCCTACGAGGGGCCCACTGGCATCATTCTTCAATAATTTGAAGGAACAAATTCTATATTGAATGCACGTGTCAGTCATATGCTTCACAATCACTTTTAAAAATAGTCCTTAATAGCTACCTTATTTAGGATAGCTTAAACTATACCAAGAAATGTTATCCTATATGCAAGACCTACTTGCATCTCAAGTCTAATGATTAGTAAATAAAATCACTTACAAGATTCATTTAATGACAATGATCCATAAAGTGATAATCTTGTTAGTTGGGGAAATCCAATATTCATCTTATGAATATCATGTGAGTTTGGCGGACACATCCTTTAATATCCAAGATATCACTAATCACTCAGATTTGTTGACAACGGACTAATTTAGAATAATAAATATTATTCATGGATTAAACATGCAAATATAGGACACAATTTATATTAAATATAACCGCATACCACGTATCATTATCATTATTAAAATTATCTAAACATCCCTTATCCAAATATTAAATAGATCAAATGCATGATAATTCTAGTTGGCGAATCATGCCTCAAGATACGACGATCGTACTTGCTGACAAGGCATAGATTTCATTAATTCCAACTAGCTTTGATCTATAGGAATTTTGAAAATACTTAATTCAAGAATTAAATTAGTGAAGTTCTTGAATATCAATAATGATTGTTTGTTCATGTATATCCAAATATCTTGATATTGACACACTATATCTCATAAGGTGTGTGACATCAACTATTGAAAATAAACATTTTTCATAGCTTCCAAAAGTGTAAAGTATTCTTATTCTCTAATGTATAATGCAACTATGCTCTTAGTTGAGCACAACTAGTTCACATGGCAGCTTATGTAGCTGGCTTTGCAGTAGTACTTTACTTGGAGCTTTTCTAGTCTACTGCGCTTCCGTTCAAAACAAAAACGTATCCTGTCAGAGAGTTCATATCATCTATATCGATCTCAAATCCAGCATTGCAATAGCAATCAACTCGAAGTTCAGCTTTCGGATTTCCACCATAAACCAATAACATATCTTTAATATTTCTTAAATACTTAAGAATATTTTTCACAGCAGTCTAGTGACTTTCACCAGGATTCTGTTGAAACCGACTTGCTATATTTTGCGCGAACGCAACATCAGTTCTAGTGCATCTTACAGCATACATAATGGAACCCACAGCCGATGCTTAAGGTACATTTTGCATACGCATTCACTCTTTAGGTGTTAAAGCACCTGTGTTTTATTAAGTAAAGTACTTTCTTGCATGGGAATATGACATGGTTTTGAAATATCCATTTTTATATCTTCATAGATTTATCCATGTAAGCTTTTTAAACAAGTAATCAAATCTCTTTGCCCTATCCGTAGATTTTGATTCCAAGGAATAAATGATGCTTCCTTCCAAATCCTTTCATAGCAAAACCCTTTCCAAGATAATCCTTACACTTTGTAAACTTGGATGTGATTTCATGATGATTATGTCATCACCATACAAGAAGAGGGAATGTAAATTACTCCCACTAGCCTTTTGATATACACATGGCTCATCAAGATTTTGAGCAAATTCAAACCCTTTGATTTCCTGATCAAATCTTTTATTCCAGCTTCTTGATGTTTGCTTAAGACCATAAATGGATTTTTGAAGCTTGCATACTTTTCTGGGATGATTAGGATCAACAAAACCATCAGGTTGCACCATATAAATTGTAACACCCTCAAAATGGGTCGTAGCGGAATAAGGGTCAGAGAGTGTTACTTCATAGATCAACAGCACAAGATATGAGAACGACCTCTATATGAGTCGTTTAAAAATGATACATTGGATTAAATAAACTTGTTCGATACAAAAGCCCGAAGCTTACATTTGTTCACCCATGAAAATGTAAAGATTTTAGTACATAACAAATACTCCAAAATGTAATGCATTTAAATCTCCATGCAATATGATTCCCAAAATGTTGACCCCCAATGTATCCTTGTTCTTGTACCTTATTGACCTGAGAAAAACATGCTTTAAAACATCAACATAAAGTTGGTGAATTCACAGGTTTAGTAAATGTATAAAGTAGGACCGCAAGATTTCAAAATGCATGATAAGTAATGAATACAATATCACAAAAGTAATTACGAAGTGCACTAAGCTCATGACACCGAAGCTCGACATCTATGTATGCAATTTAATGCAATTTGAGGCCCGTGTAGATGTTCAAACCCGCAACATCCAAATTGTTCCGACATGTATACATTCGTTGTTTCAGTACATTCAAAACTGGTGAGAGCTACTCACCCGAACGGGGATGTCAATCCCAAATAGATCTATTCATAACATTCACGCTCGCTAATAGCAATTGACGAGTTCATGATAGTCAGGCAAATAGTGGGTTTAGCTACTTAGGCCAACTCGTAACTTGTTTAAAAGAGCACTCACGTCCAAACGTAAAACAATGCATGTTTCTTACCCCAAAGTTGTAAAACAATATAATTGAATAAAAGCGGGGCTATGAACTCACCGTAAGTGAATGGTTTGATTATCTAAATCAAATAAGTAAATGTCTCAGGCAATCGATGAACCTAATTAATTATAGGCCGTATGAGCATAATGTATTTTATATAAATAAAATATCACATGTTATATAGTCACGCCACCACCTAGTAGCTTTTGATTAAATTATACAAGTTGAATTAATAATTAAAATGTACTTTGTTAAATAAAAGTATAGGTATTTGTACCCGTAAAGAAAAATATCATTTTTGTTTACTAATGCCCCTCCCCACAAACAAAAAACAAATCAAACCAACCAGTTATTATTTGTTAAAAATATATGATTTAATATTTTTATTGATTATGTATTAATATTATATAATTAATTTAATTGTTTTTATAAAATAATGTATAAAAGTAAAAATAGTGCACAAGGTTTTTATAAACCTCGTATCTTTATCGTTTTAGCTCCGTTTTACGCGTTTCTTATGTCCACGGTTTCGTATTAAGAAAATCTATCGAAATATTATAGTTATTATATGGCTTAAATCCTTGTTATGACACAGAAAAAAATAACAGTAGGTAAAAGTTTATAAAAATACTTTTTATAACTTTAATTATTGGAATCGTATTTTAATTGTATCTCGATCGTTTCAATTCGGTTTTTAGTGATTCCTATGTCCACGTCTTCGTAATTAAAACCTCTATTTAGGAAAATTATTCTCCAAAAGTTTACTGTCGTGAACAGTAACTTATTTTTATAAATTTACTTTTATAAAAATACTTTTTAACTTAAACTTGTAAATAACGTATCATCTTCATTTTAAATCCGTTTTTCGAGTTTCTTACATGTTTGGATTCGTCATGAAAAGTACTACCTTTATAAAATATCCCCCTTAGTAGATCAGATCTGAAACAGTGAACATTTTTATAAAATAACTTTTATAAAAATACTTTTATACATTTAATTATTGTAAACTTAAAAGTGTCATATCTTTTTCGTTATAACTCGGTTTTTCAAGTTCCTTATATGCTTACGATCCTTGTGATAAGTACTAATTAAATAAAACATAAAATATATGTGTTATGATTCGAATTCAAACAGTAGACTATAAAATTAATTAGGGTTTTGTGATTAATAAAACAAGTTTTATAATTCCTTTTATTTAGAGACTTTTGCACCATTCTACTTCACAAAGTGTTATATTTATTTCGTCAATATATTAAGTCTTATAATGTCCACAATAATTGTCCAAATGAAAATCTATGTCCATATGATTTTTTTATAATTAAACTTGTAAATAAACCTTCAACACATTTTAATTTGTAAACTATCTATATAATTTATTTAATGTTCATACTAAGTGTGTACCTTTATTTTGAACATTATTTCACCTTGTACACAAATAAATTCGAATTATATAGGTCTTGAAATACTTTATAAACCATAAAAATGATCCTAGGTGGTGTTTAACATATATAACAAGTATGTACACATAAGATAATGAATAAATTGAAATGAAATACTTTTAAATAGACCTTTATAGTAGATGTGTTAGAATGATAAACACAAGATAAAAGTCCTAGCAAGACTTCCAAATCCAAAACCCTAATCAATAAAACCTTAAATATGTTTTCTTGATTAATCCTTGTTAAACCCAAATCCAAGCTTGCAATACCCTTGAGTAACCTTAGATAATCTTAGAATGAACACTAGAATACTTAGAATGCTTTAAAACCAAAAAGAAAATGAAGCCCTAGTGTTATTATTGTTAGTCGTGGGTTTTGGCTTAAATTTGAGGAGTATTGAGAGTCTTTCTTATAAATGGGAGTGTATGAGTTAGTTAATATGACTTTCTACTTATGAATTGGCAAGACCTAATACAACCTTAAACTAATACCATGCGGGATGTAGTGGTTTAGGGTACATTGCAAAAGAGCTCTCCTCCTCCCAAGACCAACCCATGGCTGAAATGGGGGTGTAGGGTACCATGACAAGCCAATTTATGGAAACATGGGATAAGTGTATACTTGTGTAAGGTTTACAACTTGCAATGGAAGAGTTAGTGGGGAGTTTTGGATTTATTTCATGTGAATACATGTTGGATCCGGTTTTACTAGTTTATAGATAAGGATATGAGTAAATTTTTGGGTATTTGGTATAATAGTGGGTATTTGTTTGAGTATAGAAAGGTATGGGTGCTTCCTGGTATGCACCGAATGTAACTTCATTGCAAAAACTGTACAGCGTTTTACGTAACCAACAAAAATAAATTATGAAAAGTTATAAATTATACTCTTAATAATCATATAACGCTTGCTTGATGTAAACTTTAACTTGTTGGGTGCCCGTTTACATTGAACGTTGATTTTTAGTTTACGCGATTTAACTATAAGATAATAATTAAAAGCGAACGCGTAAAACTCTAAAAATAAATAATAGAATTAATTGAGTCAAAAAATGACTTGAAATAATGGATTGTTACAGTCTTCCTTCGTTAAAGGAGCCTTGTTCATAAGGCTCAACATGCGGCACTTGTCGAGGGTGCGGTTTTTTTGAAGAGATGCGGATACTTCTTCCGGAATTGATCTTCACGTTCCCATGTGAACTCAGGACCTCTCCTAGAGTTCCATCAAACTTTGATGATGGGAATATGGCTATGATTTAACCGCTTGACCTCACGATCCATAAGTTCCACTGGTTCTTCAACAAAGCGGAGTTTATCATCAATGTTGTTTTCCTCTACGGAACTGCCAATGGCTTGTCGGATAAACACTTCTTTAGATTGGATACATGAAATGTGCTATGAACCCTGCTTAACTGTTGAGGAAGTTCGAGTCTATAAGCAACGGTTCCCACTTTGGCTAACACCTTGAAAGGTCCAATATACCTCGGGTTCAACTTCCCCCGTTTGCCAAAATGTACGACCCCTTTCCAAGGTGAAACCTTTAACATAACTCGGTCACCAACTTGAAATTCTAAAGGCTTTCACCTCACATCGGCGTAACTCTTTTGGCGATCACGAGCGGCTTGAATTCTCTGCTTGATTTGGACAATCTTCTCGGTTGTCTCATGAATAAGTTCTGGACCGGTGAGCTGAGTGTCTCCGACCTCGGCCCAACAAACAGGTGATCGACACTTCCGACCATAAAGTGCCTCGAATGGGGCAGCTTTAATACTAGCATGATAACTATTGTTGTATGAAAATTCGATAAGCGGTAAGTGTCTTTCCCAACCATTCCCAAAGTTTATCACGCAAGCGCGTAACATGTCTTCAAGAGTTTGAATGGTTCTTTCGCTTTGCCCATCAGTCTCCGGATGGTATGCCATACTCATATCCAAACGAGTGCCCATAGCCTTCTGAAATGGGACCTCTATAAAAATTCGCGCAAACCTAGTTCAACGGTCACAAATGATTGAGACTGGTATACCATGTCTCGTGACCACTTCTTTCAAGTACAGTCTTGCTAGTTTGTCCATAGGGTCAGTTTCCCTCATCGGTAAAAAGTGTGCAGACTTAGTGAGTCGGTCTACAATTACCCATATGGTGTCGTTTCCACTTTGCGTTCTTGGGAGTTTGGTGACAAAGTCCATAGTGATATTTTCCCATTTCCATTGAGGAATCGCTGGTTGTACCAGTAAGCCAGATGGTTTTTGGTGTTCGGCTTTGACTCTTAAACATGTCAAATACTTGCTAACATAGGTGGCAATGTCAGCTTTCTTGTTAGGCCACCAATATAGTTGCTTCATGTCTTGGTACATTTTATCGGAACCCGGGTGAACATAATACTTCGACTTGTGAGACTCATGCATAATCAGAGTCCTTAGATCACCATAGCGCGGCAACCAACTCCTGTTGTTTAGACACAAAGTTCCGTCCGCACGCGGTTCCAACTTCTCTTTCCTGGGCTTTTCTGGGTCCTTCGAATTCTCAATCAACATACCTCCTACGTCTTCGGACTTGAGGTTTTCTGGTTTTCTTGCCTCAATCTGAGCCTCCAAAATCCGCTTGGGAAGGTCCAAACCAATAGTCATAACTAAGGCCCGAACCCGTAGCATCCCTTTTCCTCTTTGGCTTTGGACACTGTCTTGCCATGTGACCTTCCCTTTGGTAGTTAAAACACTTCACAGCTCTTTGTTGACCTGAATTATTCTCACCTATTCCTGAGATGTTAGCCCTTGTTCCAGAAGTACCAGCAGCAAAAGAACTTTGTCTCCCCTGAACTGGTTGAATAGTCATCCTTCAATCATGAATAGTTGCTTGTTGTCTTGGGTTAGAAGAATTTCTTAGCTGATTGTTGGTAGTTGGGAAACGAGGTGAAACGAAAGTAGACAAAAATGACATCATTTTGTTAATGGCGTTAATAGGGTCATCTCCTTTCTTAAACACAGGAACTGCTAGATCGGAGTCTATCTGAGGAAATTCAGCCATATGTGTTTTTTGATTAACTGTGGAGACATTATATTCAATTTGAGGAAAGGATTGTGGTTGTGGACAAGCATCTTGATGTACTATGGAGGAGTAAGCATTAGGATGTGGTTTTGATGGATAAGTGATTGAATGAGGTGTGGATGGATAAGTAGTTGAGTAATGTTGTGTGCGATGAATTGATCCATATTGAGGAGATTGAGATGGTGAAAATTGTTGTTGAAACTGAGGGTTGTTGTATGAGGATTGATAAGTGTTGAAGTGTGATGGTGTCATTTGATGATTAGCAACTAGTGCAAGTGGATCTTGATTGCGTTCACGCATAATACGAACTTCATTTGCATGGAGTTCATGTTGTTTAAGATATGATAAAGCTGAACAAAGTTGGTGGTATGCAAATCTCTTACAAGTTTGACATCAGTCATAAACTTACTCCATTCAGGTGGAAGATTGTTTAAGAACTTGGCATTGACTTAAAATTGCTCCAATTTCATTTTGTAAATGTGCATGTCATTGATCAGCTGAGTAAATCGCAAGTAATACTGATGAAGTGATTCCCCCTTGATGTAAGCAAACTTATCAAATGCATCATACAGTTTACACTCCCTTTTATGCTTTGTCAATGAGGTACCTTGCATAAGTAGTTGGATTCTTTCCCACAGATCCTTGGCAACTCTGTGATGATTAACAAGAGAATAGACATCTGAAGGTAGTCCTTGAAGAATGATATTAGTTTCCTTACGATCACAATTAGCTTAAATTTTCTTAGTTGCATACAATTCCTCATATTTCTTTGTCCTGTTCACACCATTTTCTTCAATCGTATGCCAAATGAGTAGACCATGTTCAACTGACTCAAGTATCATTCTTCCATGTTCTTGTTTTGCATGTAAAGTTCCATTTTGCTTTTCTAGGAATCATATAGGTGTTTTTCCAACATTGGTGGACGATTGTCAACACCAAAGAGTATCATGAATTCAGCAAGAGTAGTCATTGTTACTTTGCTTGTATGTGATTAAATAAGAATAGATATCTTTTTGATCGTTCAGCGATTAGAGGTTGTTGTGTTAAATTGTTGTTTGTTTTAAGTGAATGAGTCTTAAGATTACACGGGATTTTATAATTCTTGATAAAACCGAGAGAATAAGTGAATACTTCACGGGATTTTACAAATCAAAGAATATAAATCTCCAAGGCAATATGGTGTAAATATCCAAAGGCAAGTGTATAAGTCACCCAAGTGTAACGTATAAATCACCTTAAGAAAGCTTGCATAAATCGCCTTTTAGAAGATTGTATAAATCGCTGGATTGAAAACGGTATAAATTGCTGGATTTTGACTTAGGTATAAATCACTGGATTTTGACTTAGGTATAAATCGCTGGATATTGACTCAGGTGTAAATCATTGGATGTTAACATATGTATAAATCGCTGGATTGTACTCACGTATAAATCGCAGGATTAGAAACACGTATAAATCGCTGGATTTGAAACACGTATAAATCGCTGGATACCCACACGTATAAATCTTCGAATCCAAAAACGTATAAATCGCTGACTTTGACACACGTAAAAATCGCCGGAAATGCACACATATAAATCGCCTTATACCCAAACGTATAAATCGCCTGATTCAACACGTATAAATCGCCAGAATGAAAAACGTATAAATCGCCGAATTCAATACGTATAAATCGCCGAATTCAAACAGTGTGTATAAAAAGCCGTCTTCAAACACTTCAAATCACTTAAAAATACAATTTTTGACATTTTTACTTGAATTCACTTGTACTTCTTGCTATTCTAAGACTAGGAGAACCTTAAAAACACAAACTTTATGGATTTTAACACAAAAAATTTGAATCAAGATTCTTGTATCCAAAACCCTTTTTCAAACCAAAAACAACAAAAAGATAAAGATTTTTGAGTTTTTCCAAAGTTTTTCTTGTACAACTACCCTAGACTAAGATAATAAAAGATGAAAGTTAAGAGCATTATGGTTTAAAACCCACAAAAGATAAAAATCCTTTGTGCTCGTTCGAACCAAAACCACGAGTAAACAAGTAAACTAAACGCATACAAAACCAAGCTTAATCACCCCATGGCTCTTGATACCAATTATAGAATACTAGATTATCTAAACTCACAATCAAATGTATGAAGAACTAGAGAGAGAAAGGATAGATGAACACTTCTAGAGAGAGAAAGGAAAAAAGATAAATATTAGATTAGCAAAATGTGAAGTGAATAATCAACCCTCTCCAAGGTGTGGAGAGGGGTGCTTATACATCATCAATGGCCGACCATGAGGCTCTTGTGGGCTTTCCATGGGCCTTGGGCCTTACTAGCCTATTAAGGTTTCAAATATTACTATACGAGCTATCTAACGATATAATGGGAGTGACCGACACTTTTCGTAAACCTAACATTGACATATTGATAACATTCATGTTATTGATTAGTTGAGCAAATCTCCAGTAGTACTGATACAGTGTTTCACCTTTCACAAATGAAAACTTATCCAACTCGTCATACAATTTACACTCTTTTTCTTGTAATGACAATTTCGTCCCTTGCATAAGAAGCTTAACTCTGTCCCACATTTCTTTTGCAACTTTATGATGATTGACAATAGCATACACATCCAGTGGAAGACCTTGAAGAACGATATTGGTAGCTTTGCAATCACAATCAGCTTAAAGCTTTTCAGTAGTAGAAAGTTCTGCATAAGACTTTTTCCTAGTAGTACCATCCTATTGAACAACAGTAGGCCATACAAGTGGACCATTTTGAACTGAGTCAAGAATCATTCTCCCATTCTCCTTATTCTCCATGTAAAATTCCATATGAATTTTCCAAGAGTCATACAAATATTTCTCCAACATGGGAGGACGGTTGTCCGCACCGGCTATGATCATAAATTCGGCTAAAGTTGTCATATTGAATTGATTGATTAAATGAGAATAGATAACTTTTTAATCGTTCAGTGATTAGAGGTTTTTGTGTTAAATTGTTGTTTTTTTAAGTGAATGGGTCTTAAGATTACACGGGATTTTACAATTCTTGATAAAACCGAGAAAATAATTGAATACTTTATGGGATTTTACAAATTACAGAAAAACCGTATAAATCTTCAAGGAAATATGGTATAAATCACCTAAGGTAAGGGTATAAATCACCCAAGTGTAATGTATAAATCATCTTAAGAAAAATGTATAAATTGCCCTCTAGAAAGATGGTATAAATCGCCGTATACACAAGGTATAAATTGCCGGATTCATAGAAAAACGTATAAATCGCCGTATAGGAGATATATAAATCGCCAAAACCAATGATGTATAAATCGTCGTATACAAGTGATGTATAAATCGCCGGATATACACACGTATAAATCGCCGGATTAACATACGTATAAATCGCCGGATCTAAAAACGTATAAATCGCCGTATAGGAGATGTATAAATCGCCGAAACTAGAGATGTATAAATCGCTGAAACAAGAGATGTATAAATCGCCATATACAATCACGTATAAATCTCCGAATTCACACACGTATAAATCGCCGTACTCAATAACGTATAAATCGCCGAATTTAAACAATGTGTATAAAAAGCTGTCTTTCTACAAGTAATAATCCTATGGACTCATATGGAGACGAATTTTTCTGAATACCTACTTATACTGATGTTGAAAACCTCTATGCTTATCACGAGGAGGAACATGGGTTTCTTGTGATGTTAGGAAGCATTGGTTGTATGGGTTAGGTTTGGGCTAATTGCCCAAATGCATAGCGTGCCCAGTATTGCAGGGGAAATCACGGGTCACATCCACTCATTTTATTGGAAAGATTGCTTCACAAGACTTATGGATTTGACATGCGTTCTTTGGTGTTTTTAGGCGAACAACAACGTCAACGTTATACGTCAATCGTCTTTGTTCAATGATCTCAAAGACGGGTAAGCAACAGAGGTTCCGTTTGTAGCTAACGAGGTGCCTTGTATATGTGGATATTATCTTACTGACACGATATATCCGTAATGGTTTGTTCACAGCAAGGTGTGAATGATACAAAGCGAATAAGGTATAAGCAAGCACATGAAGCAACAAAAAAAGACGTGGAACAAGCGTTTGATGCGCTAAAAAAAGTGGGCTATAATAAAAAAAATCTCGCACGTCCGACTGAAAATAACGGATATGATGTACACATGCATCATATTACTTAATATGATTATAAAGACAAAGGGAAGACAATCTCTCCCGACTTTCATCCGGATGAGCAACATCGTGATGGTGATCTCATACGAACGTATGTAAAAACGTTACAAGTTGTTAATGACTTAATCAATGAGGAAACCATCTAAGCCAAAAAATCGATTTAGTGAAACACATTTGACGTTGAACAAATGCAAACTAATTTATACTTTTATTATATTTGAATTTTTATTGTAATTTTTTTATTTGAATTGTAAATGTAATATGTTTTAATGAATATTGATATTTTAGTTTTAGTGTTTATAAAAAAGAAAATGAAAGAAAAGAAAAGTTAGTTGTCTTATTACAAAGTAGGTGAAAATTTTGGTTGTAAAGAAAGAAACGGATATTTTGGTGAGGTGACAATGATATTAAGGTTGATTGCCGTACTCTCTTTGTTACCATTATTTTTGAGAAAACTTTGATTTTATAGGGTACAAATGATTATGGAACAACCATCTAACTATTCTATAAAAATAAAACTATAGATAAAGGTCATGAATCTACTTCAACTCAAACCCTAAGTCCCAAACCTGCCAAGTTCGTGCGTCATTCATGTCGTGCGAAAGTGGCACGTCTAGTTAACACCTTCAAAATAATGTTGATAATAATGAGCACAAAGTTACAAACATATTGAATTTAATTCATTTATTTTTTGCTTATTTTGATTTATCATGGTTCTCAGATATTTTTTTTTCTTTCTAATTGAAGTGACCATATTCATTTCAAAACTAGAGATACTTTACATGATTCCCAAAATAAACTTTAATTTTGGTGACATGTAATAATTCAGTGGGGGCATGAAAATTTTGGTTTATGTTGATTTGGATTTAACGGAAATGTGTAAAATACGAAAAAAATGGCTTTTTGTAAAATATTCCTTTTAACTTTATCTACAACAATCTCTTTCAATATGAAGGGCTGCTTTCATTTTGAAGGTGCCAAAATAAGAATAACCAAGGCTGTCAAGATCGCGATCCCACCTGGGATCGTTTTTGTCTTTGCAAGATCGAGATCGTAAGATCGGATCGAGATCGTAAGATCCTACCAATTTATCATATTCTGTAAGCAACGGATAAACGAGTCAAACTATTTTTATTTCTACACATAATCAAATATAAATTTATATAATATCCACTTGAAAATGTCAAAGTTCAAATTTAAAATACCAAAGTAAAAGTAAAATACAAAAAGTCAAGTTTCAATCGTCACATTCACAATTTAGCGGAATAAAATTACATAACATGCGTAATAAACATCTCAAAACAAAGTACTTCACTAGTATCACTACAATTAAGCTATCTGAATTAAAACTTAAAGGATAATAGTTAAAACTATGAAAAGGTAAAAGAAAAAATAACAATTACCTGTAAGAATTTTTTTGCTTAAGGTAACTAGAACATGAGAAGAAGAACCCTAATTTGTTTCATGTAATTTCAATTTGGGAAAGTACATAATTAGGCTTATTGATTAGAAAATCTAGGAATGAAACGTCAATACTTGTTACTGAGATCAACGGACTCGTATTGTTCTTTTTTGGGCCTAAAAAAAGTAATGGGCTAGTAAGTATGTAAGTCAATAAGTTAGTAACTTGGTAATTTGGTAAACTCGTATCGACACGCGATCCTACGATCTTACGTGCGAGTTTACGATCCTACTTGCGATCCTACCTCTGATGCGATCCTACACCGATCCTACACGATTTTATCAGGTGGACACGTAAGATCGTACGATCTTACGTGTAAACTCGCGAGTTTGACAGCCTTGAGAATAACATCACCCTTAAAAAATAAAAATAAAAAAGTAGTTGGTCAACTAATTCCCAACTAATTGTACTTCTAAATAACTACTTTTGTTTTTCAGTTTGAACCCGAATCTACGTTGTACGCGCACCTTATTTTTTGGAACCGTTAAACTCTAATTTACCTTATATCAATAAAAGCGTCTATCATTGATAAGGCCTAAATAATCTCTTAATTCCTTAAAATGGATTGCAAAAAATTATACAAGTGTTTTGGGTCAGCCAAAGGCCTAATAAGAGTTCATTGTTTTTGCATACAAAACAAATTATACATAATATCAAACACTTTTTCACATATAACAAACTTGTAAAACAATCATTCAATTTATTATAATTCACATAAGTGCTATTTAGTTAAAAACATATTCTTATTCGATTCAATTATTAACAGTTTTATATAAACTAACAATTCAACATATATCACAATTCAACATATATCACAATATAACATATAGCAACTATTCAAATTTCCGTCCGGTTCAACGGTTCCAACGATTCAACATATACCCATTCGGTTCAACGGTTTCAACGATTCATATTTCCGTTCGGTTCAACGGTTCCAACAATTCATTTTTCCGTTCAGTTCAACGCTTCCAACGTTTCATATTTTCGTTCGGTTCAACGGTTCCAACAATTCATATTTTCATTCAGTTCAACGGTTCCAACAATTCATACTTCACAGTTCACAATGCACAATTTAACGATTCACGATTAAATATATAACATTTATATATCTTGATATTATTTTCACAACTTCCATATATTATCAAACAATCCAAACACGTAGCAAATAATGATCATTTAAACAAGTTTGCTTGATTATATCTTTTCAATAAAAAGTACAACCCTATTTAAAAGCACATGAAAACTCACAAGAATAATGCTCGAAATGAAAGTTCACTTGTGCTAAACAATGTGTCCTACAATTACAATAAATTCTTACTAAAGATTTTACACAAGAATAATGAGAAATGCTAGATCCACATAAGGTTTACAAAAACAAATCCACATAATAATGTGGCATGATAACTATTGGTATTATCTACCATTATTAACAAGCTCCATTAATTTTGTTATGAAAAGTAGCTTCTAACATAAACTAGATATTCATCACACAAAGTCCCGCAAACTTAAGATTTCCAAAATAATTAATTTCATCTAACACGTTGAAAACCATGCATGAAAGTGACCGCAAATTAAGAGATCGTCCCGTTTATATGTAGTATTAACAGATTCTACTTTGTATGTGGTAATTAAGAGCTCGACCAATCGTCTATTCTATAACATGCCATCCTAAGTGTTAGGGGTGTTTAAAAAATTCGAGAAACCGATGAACCGATCCGAAACGTTTAATCCGAAACAAAAAAAAAATTGAAATCGAAAAAACTAGCTTATCACGGTTCAGGTTAAATTAACAAATTTGGCAGTAGATATTGTTAGATAATCTGGGCATGTGATGCATTGTTTTAAGTGTCTTTGTTTCTCCTTTGGATGTCGTGATTGGTGGTTTAGAAACTCATTTCACAATCTGCTTGCCATTTGATTTGTTATTTTTTTAACGACAAAAGTTAAAAATATATAAATAAAAGGCTACCAGCGAGGTGCTAGAAGTCAGAAAAGTACAAATACAATAGGGTTAATTACCTAAAAATGTACTAAACTTGACATTTTTTGTCATTGTATGTAGGCTACTATTTTTTTTGTCATTGTGTCGCTGAACTTTTAAATTCGTGCTATTGTGTGTACTACCGTTTATTTTTTATTGCAATGTTAGTCATTTATATAAACGATCGTTTGTAATTAACTTAAAATTTGATTTTTTTAAAAAGTCTATTTTCTTATTATTCTTTAAATTTATAAATATTTTTACACACCGTTTTTGATGCAACCCCAAACAAGCCTCGGGGAACACGAGAGCATAAAAAACAAACGTCATTCTAAACCATTACTCGAGAGAAGCATAGGGGATTTAAGCTAATCAATCCAATTGCAGATCATGTGACCCCTATGATGAAGCCAAGAATGAGAGGAAAGGCAAATGTTGTCGAAAATGTCACTTTTCCTCATCGAGTGTGAACGAAAAGTAACACTGATGCGATACCTCCAAAGCAACCAAAGAAAAGAAGAAAAAATAAATGATAAGCGTCGAGACTTCTCTTTAACCACCTACCATGAAGTAAAGCAACCTTTCCAACGCTCATACGAAGTAAAAGGAGGAAAAGAAATATCAGATCATTAACGAGCAAGCATCCAAATGTCCTTGGCAATATTACACTTAAAGAAAATATGATTTGACGATTTCACGTTACCATTGAAAGAGGGACAAGAGATAGCCTGAATATCAATATCGGGGGAAGAAAGATTCAACTTATGAGGAAAGCGATCCAATATCAGTCTCCAAATAAAAATATTGACCTTTCGAGGAATGTTTTTGTCCCAGACTGTCGATGGAGCCAAAGAAGGGAGAATATTCGAATCAATAATGAATCGAGTATCCTTTACAAAAAAAAGTTCCATCAGTGCCCAACGACCACACACAAGTATCTTCAACTTCGTTAATTTCTACAGAACTAATTTCAAAAAGCATGTCTAGTAAATCAACAGAATTTTGAGCTCTAAGGTTAGGCCTTAATCAATTCCAACGCCATTGGCCATGATCAATGCAGTCAATAATAAGACAATCTTTCTCACTCTCCAATCGATATAGCCTATTATATCTAATATAAAAAGGAGAATCTCCTACCCAAGTATCTTTTCAGAAACAGATACACGTGCCAAAACCCGCTTGGAAATGAAAGGAACTATTAGGAATAATGTTATTCGAGTGTAGAAAATTAAAGGAACCAACAATTCTAGCCCGCGTACCATTATAGATGCAACCATTGTTATCAAAGCCACTTTCCTGACCATATAAAGCTTTGATAACTTTAACCCAGGGCGCGTTCTTATACGATAACAACCTCCAACGCCACTTTTGGAGAAAGGCGAGGTTAAAAGCTTTAAGACTACCGATGTTTAAATCGCCGTTATCATAAGAAGAGGGGACATCTTTCCATTTAATCCAAGCTAATTTTCTAGCTTCGTGAGAACCTCCCCAAAAAAACATTTCTCGGGATCTTTCTAAGGAATTTAGAACAGATTCAGGGACCTTAAAGATCGAGAAGTAATAGATAACGAGGCTACCAAGAACAACTTTTATTAAGGTGTGACGACTCCATATAGAAAGGAGATTAGCCTTCTACGAAGATAACTTCGATTGAAAACTGACCAACAAAACTTGCCAACTTGATGAAGTGTCATTTTATACACTATTTCAGGGTCATTTAACCCTCTAAATCATGCAAATATGCCCAGATTATGTGCTTAATCGTGTGTTTTTAGGTTTTTAGCACTTGGATGGCATTTGGAGGGAATACACGTGATTTGGGCTCATTTGGAGAAGAAACGAACGAGATTACAGACCTACACCAAATCCTTGAAGAATTATTGCTTACAGAACGTGGAGACGGCGTCGCAGGCATAAAGCGACGCCGTCGTGATCCATCTGGTGACGGCGTCAGAGATTTAGTGACGGCGTCATGACATAGTTGACTTAATGAGGATCTAGAATCATCCACGTAGCGACGGCGTCAGGATTACAACGCGACGCCGTCGCAGCAATATCTCTATATATACTAAACCGATTTTAGGGTTTCAAGTGTGTAACTTTGTATAACTTTAGGGAGACGAACCCTAGCTCTTGTAGCAGCTTTATAGGTCATTTTTAGTGCCTCAAAACCCTATTAAACTACCTTGAATCCATGTTTTAATTCAAGTAAGGATATTTATCATTAATCATTCAATATGTATGTGTGTTGTGTGATTAATTTATCTCTTTGCTTTCTTTATAACATGCGAGGCTAAACCCTCCTTTGTATTTCCTTATGATTGCATAAAAGTCGGATTGTAGATCCTTTTACTGTTGCTTCTTGATTGATGATTGTGCGCGTTAGGTTCTAGAAAACCAGCTTTTGTCTGTATCGCTGTAGTTACGTCTAGGGAAACGTGAGTGCGTAAAAAGGATACCATCAGGTAACAGTCTTTATACTACCTTGCCCCTTTATAAGGTTGATCCCTCTTAAGATATTTCACATGCATTTAATGTACTCTTAGGGGCCTTGTAATAGTCTTCATACTATATTACTTGTGCGTTGCCCTAACATAATATTAAATAAACGGTGGGTTCGTGTAAACCGTTCATGACCTAGGAAATACTTACACATATCATCACAAGTGTGACAAGGCAACAAGATTAGGAGAAGCAATCTGATAAGTAATGCATGATTAAGTAAATACATCTAATTATCATAAAGTTATCACCAGTAGATTAGATATTAGTTTAATTAAGTAGTTAAACAAACCAACCTCTCAAACCATAGATTTACTTGCTTTCCTATAAATATAAAAATACAAAAATAATCTTCTCTTAACCCCTAGAATTCTGTTAGATCGTGATCAAGCCTTCCAAACCAATTCCCCTAGAGAACGATAACAACCCCCGAGTCTTGCCCATACTACTACTACAACGGTTAGGTACTCTGCCTAGGGAGTTGTAAACCTTCTTGTAGAAGTCCCTTATGACAACCGCATCAAGTTTTTGGCGCCGCTGCGTGGGGAATAGTTAGGTTTCGATCATAGTTTAACTTAGTTTTACTCGCTTGAATCCTTTCAAGTGAGAATTTAATTTCCACATATTAGCTTTCTCGTAGTCTATCTTTTCTTTGTGTTATTTGTTTCGTAATCTATTCTCGTTAACCACCATAGGAGACGAGAATCATATCCGTACTCTTGGAGACTACTCCAAACATAGCCACGAGGTCTACAGGAATACCATTGAGCTCCCCGTAGGGAACAACGTGGTACCTCTTCGATCCAACACCATCCGGTTGGTGCAAAATGGATGCTCATTTCATGGACTCCGGTCCGAGGATCCAAACCAACACCTCAAGGATTTCCTAAAACTTGTGGACTTACTTGACCTTGACGGTGAAAATAGGGAAAGAACCCGCCTGCGTTTATTTCAATTTTCCCTTCGCGATCAAGCTAGCAATTGGCTTGAACGTCTTCTAGCATGATCCATCACCACATGGGAGGATCTTACTACTCGTTTCCTTGCTCAATTCTTTCTACCAGGAAGGACCGCAAAACTCAGCAATGATATCCTGATGTTCCAACAACATCATGTAGAATCTCTATCAGAAGCATGGACTCATTTCAAGGACTTACTACAAAAAGTCCCTCATTATGGCATCGATCGTTGGCTTCAAATCCAATTTTTTTATGATCATGTCTCCTTTCATCTTAAGTGCGAGATTGACCGCGCCGCCGGAGGCAAACTCCGTAATAAGAATGCTAACGAATCTTGGGAAATCATTAAGAACCTCGCCCTCTACGACCATGAGGGCTGGAATGACACAAAATAATTCGCCAAACCGGTCAAGGCTATTTCTGAGCCTCAAGGCACCTCAAAAACACCTGACCGAAGACTTCTTGAGCTCGAAGATCATATTAACTTCTTACTAAAGGGGTCACGACCGACGCCCACACCGAGCTCGACACACATCCCACAAGCTTATGTCAAAGCAGTCTATTCAAACTCTTGTCCGCAGAATCAAAACAAACCATGAAAACCGAACCCCTTCGCTTTTCGTGAATGTACAGGTCCAAACCCCTAACCCCAAGCATTAGGAACCACTCTCAAGGCTCTAATATGGGACTACATGGCAGCACACACTGAACTAATGGAGAGATTTAAAAATGTCATTTTTAAGCAACGCGAGGAGATCAACGATAGAATGACTAAAATGTTCGGGCTTCTTAAAGAACTCATGACCAGCAGAGCTTCTGAAAAAGTATTGATAAGAGAAGAGGCTAAATTCCCCGTCACCAAGAATGTAAATTCCATTTCTCTCACCAGAGGGGAGGAAGAAAAGAGTAAAAGGACTGACGTAAACGACGACGACATTGAAAAACCTACTAAGACAGAAACGAAAATGCTAGTCAAGGAAGCCGAGAAGGAGGATGAAGCTGAAAGCGAGCCAAACAGAAAAGCTAGAAAAGAAGAAGCAACCTAGGCACCTAGCTCCCAACCCGTTGAATATTACCTGAAGCATAGGATTAATGAGAAGCTAATAGAGGGACTTGTGGATAATCATAGGTTCAATGACTCTTTATCGGGAGCACGAGTCGAAAAACTAAAAGGGAAGACATACAAGTTATCACCTAGGGGGCCTGTTTATGAAGCAATTCTTAGAAAAAAGATAACAAGGAAAGAAGACATAGGAGGAAACTTCAAAATACCCTGTAACATAGGAGGCCTGAAACACATGAATGCCCTAGTTGACCAAGGATCCGACATAAATGTCATGCCCCTCTCCACCTATATGAAACTAACCGACGAGAGGCCGGCTGAGACGGACATTAGACTCTCACTAGCTAGCCACTCGTATATCTACCCTTTAGGAATTGCTAGGGACATATTAGTTGAGGTTGTTGAGCATGTGTACCCCATGTACTTTGTGATTTTAGACATAAAGGAAGACGAAAAGAGGCCTTTAATCTTAGGAACACCATTCCTAACAACGACCAAGGCCGTAATTAAGTTTGACAAGGGCACAATAACTCTAAGGTCTGGAAAGAGTAAGATAAGTTTCCATATGATACCTGAGTCCCTCAGTAAAATCGAGAAAGGAGTTAAGAACGACACAGAGCCTATAGCCTCCACTATGACTGTAAATAGGCTAGTCCTAGAATGGGAAGAAAGGATAAAGCTTTACTTGGAAAGGGAGAAGGAGTTCAACCGATAGAAGAACAAAAATTTCAAAGGAAAGCATCCCACTCTTGTTATAGTAGAAGGAAGAATAGATGACAAAGGAGAAGTCACGTAAGGACGTGTGACTTCGAGTCTAGCTACAAGACTCGTAAATAAATAAAAGCACTTTTTGGGAGGCAACCCAATATCTACTTTTCCCGCATATTAGGAGTTTCTTGTGTTTTAATTCTTTATTGTTTGTTTTATTATGTTTGAATTATTTTGTAATCATTCTTTGTTTGTTTGTAAATTCGTCTTATTTGCAATCAAAGGTATTTTGCAACAAAACAAGTGTAGGGGAAATATCCGGTTTTTGGAACCAAATTCAAACATTTAAAAATAAATTGTTTAGATTAATTTGCGTCAGTTTCGAGTCATATGATTGAATTATTAATTCTCAGGTTGTTATGCAGCATTTTGTATAGGAAAATAACTTATAAGAATGAGTGCAGGAAATTTTTCATCAAAAACGAAAAATGAGTTTTCACAGAGTGTGAAGACGGTGTCACGATTTACATGCGACGTCGTCACCTCGACACTTGTGACGGGGTTAGGATATCCCTGACGGCGTCAATCGCCTAGTTACAAGAAAACTCGAACATTTTAAATATTTCTAAAAATATAACTTGTACAACACTTAAGAAAGTTTAAATTCTTTTATAAACCTGCAAAACACTAAGTTTAACAATTCTCACCCTATCTTTACTGTTTTAATAGAGTCTAAACATAGTTAATGAGGTTGTATTTATCATTCGCCTATGGATTTTACGCTTGGTGTAGTTGTCTTTGTCTTTGATTATAGTTTATATTTGATAAGAAGAAGCTTGGAAATTCTTAGGAAGTTTCATTGGATGATTTTTAGATGACGATTTAACCAGTTATCGCATGTTTCTTCTCTATTATTGAGCAAACCAGGGGAGTACTAGTTTCTTTTCCTTGTTCTCTTTTCTCTTTATTCGTTTTTACGGGTACTTCTATTGAACATTGGGGACAATGTTCAACTTAAATGAAGGGGAAAAATAAGCCTTAGAAACTATTCTTTTATTTGCCATTTGCTTTGTCCTTAAAATAATGGGTAATATATCAAAACATAGCATAAGAGGTGATTTTGACCCAAATTTAAATTTTTTTATAACATATACCGATGAAAACCAAGTATTAAGAGCGTCTCATGGATAGGAATTTATATTACTAGCACAAAAACCCTCAAATTCCACCCCCAAAATGTGAGGTTCGCCCTTAGATGTTATACCTTTAGCTTGTTCGAGTTAAGGAGTGAGCAATCATGTGTGTCTATTCCGTCGTTACGGATGTGTATGCGTGGTTTTGTCGCCTTTTCTGGAACATTGGTATTGGTTACTTTAGGATTATGAGAGTGTACCGGTAGTATATTAAATTCTAGAACTTGTTTTTGTGATGCATCCCGAGACCGCATAGTAAGTGTTAGGATTTGCTTGATAAGAGGCATTAGGATTAACCCATGTTTTAAACCTGTAATTGTTATGATGGTCACACCGATCATATAACTATCCCACACCCTTGCCATGCACTCACCTTTAGTGCAGGATACCCCTAGTACAACCCTCCGAGCCTATCCTTTTTCACGGTTCTCGTAATTTTCTGGTTAAGCCGGACTATTAATGAAGAGCATTGTCACCCTTAAACCAATCGTTACACCCAAATAGCCTTAGCCCACCTTGTATGTACTCACTTTTAGTACATTATTGTTTTAACCCAAGTTAATTATTTGAGTACACGGTTGCTAAGTCCTTATCCTTGTAAATACAGTTTTGGGACGATTGGGATTCATGGTAGTATTTATTTCGAGGAAGAATGGGGAAGAAAAGTTAAGTCAATACCACCATATGTTTGTTAGATGATCTCTATGTTATTTTGATCCATCTCAAATTGGGTCATTAGTTAGATTGTAAATATTGAGCATGTAAAAGCTCAAGCGTAGGGGTACGTGTATAAATCTCATGTTGTGATGTATTATGTAATAAAAAAAATAGAAAAGAAAAATAAAGAGATTGATGTAGAGTTGTGTAGAGTTTGTATATCTTCGTCTGAGTCTTAGCTTAGCAACGAAACCAACGTGTATTCGTGTAAATAATTAGCTAACCCTTCCACTTCAAATTCACCCAAAGCCACCAAAATGTATCCCATCCGTTTATGTTTCCATTATATGTTATCTTACACCTACACCCCATAACCCTTTAAAAAGACCTCTTAGATAGTAATGAATAATGCTTGCGCCTAGCGGTGGAGGTTTGATCCTTTACCAAGCCTATGGTAATTTATATGCTATGACATGTAATGAGTGTTGATTTTTTGTTTCCTCTTATGTTATAATTCATTATACACCCGAGTGAAAGAGAGAATCCCAAACACTTATGTGAGGTGCTAGTATTTACTTTTCGTCCTTTTAATTATGAGGTTTAAAAGGTTGTGATGTAAAATACTTTTAAAGAGTAGGTAAAATGACTCTCATATTGCTATTGTCGAGGTAGAAAAGCCTATTTGCTTGAGGACAAGCAAATCCCAAGTGTAGGGGTATTTGATGAGGTGTCATTTTATACACTTTTTCGGGGTCGTTTAACCCCCTAAATCATGCATTTATGCCCAAAATAGGTACTTAATCGTTCTTTTTTAGGTATTTAGCATTTCAAAGGTATTTAGAGGAAATACATGTGACTTGGGCTCATTTGGAGAAGAAATGGACAAGACTATGGACCTACATCAACATCTCTCAAGATTATGTTCTCAGCAGCTGGAGACGGCGTCACAGATTACACGTGACGCCGTCACATTTCATACCAAGACGGCGTCATAAGATCTCAAGACGGCGTCAGATTTGAAAGATCCCAACATATTATCTGGGATACTTCTCTTTAATGATGGCGTTCACGAATTTTAAAACGCGATGCTTGTCACAAGATTTTCCTATATAGACATATCCGTTATTAGGGTTTTAAGTGTGTTGTAACTTTAGAGTAACAAGAAAGGGACGAACCTAGTTGTTTAGCAGCTGTTTAGGGACGATTTTAGGGCCTCAAAAACCCTATTATACTTCCTTAATTCATGTTTTAAATCAGTAAGGACTATCTTAATCATTCATATGTCTTGTTGTGTGATTTTTAATTGTTCTTGCTTTATCCTTTAAATGCTTGGCTAAACCTTCTATATTGTGTTCTTTTATTGATTGTATTGAAACCTAGGATATAGATCTTTAGTGGTGTTGCTTCTTGTGATGATAAGCATGTTAGGTATTAGAAGAAACCTGCTTTTGTCTGTATTCGCTGTTGATATTTAGGAAAACATGCTTGTGTTTAGAATGATACCATAATGGTAACAGTCTTTATACTACCTTGCCCCTTGTATGGTTGATCCACTATTATTTATTTTTCAAATGCATTTAATATACTCCTTAGGGGCCTTGTATAGTGCTTCATACTACCTTATTGTGCGTTGCCTTAAACGGAATATTAAATAGACCGGCGGGTTGTGTAAATCATTTCATTGACTTAGGAATAATTACATTAGATCATCACAGTGTGACAAAAGCAACATAACATAGGGAGAAGCAATCTAGGGAGTAATACATGATTAAATAAACATAGTCTTTTATTATATTGTTATCACCATTAACATAGTTTATTATTTAGTTTAATAGTTAAAACCAAGCAAACCTCTCAAATATATGATTTACATGCTTTCCTATAAACATTAAAATACAAAAATAATCCCTCTTAACCTGTAGAATTTTGTTAGACCGTGATCAAGCCTTCCCAACCTATTCCCCTAGAGAACGATAACAACCCCTAGTCTTGCCTATACTACACTACAACGATTAGGTACACTGCCTAGGGAGTTGTAAAACTTCTTGTAGAAGTCCCTTACGACAACCGCAACACATACTTGTAAATAATAACATTAAAGACACAACTTAATATAAACACTTGTAACAAATTAGTACACTTGTAAATACTTGTAACATAAAAGACAAACACTAATAGGGTTATAACATGAGAGACATAAAATAATAACATTAAAGACACAACTTAATATAGTAGTTCATTATTTGGTTGAGTAAGAAGAATTAGTGATTCTTTGTATGGGCCAATGAAAAAAGAAGCAAGGTTTGCTTCAATACCAATGTTTTTAAAGGTCTGAAAGGTTGGATTGAACACTTGTAGTGAGCGAGGTATCTGTTGGCTGCTATTAGCTTCAACTATTGGTTCATCATCCTTACTAAATCCAAGTAATTTTAGCACATGATCTACTAGGAATGGAATGGTAAATAACATTCCAAACAATGAAACAAAACCACCATCAATTTCTAACAC